>JAQIYA010001736.1:0-11715 GCA_034699355.1 Microtritia minima
ATTCAAAATGTTAGAATATATTTTATGCTTCGAAATAGTCAATAAAATTTCTATTCGACATAGATATGTACACTTTGGTATATTATAAACACGTTTTAACATTCAATTCTATGAGCCTTACAAGTTTTAATGGCTCAAAACAGTTTTTAAGCTAATTAATATTGTAAATTGTTTTTACTATTTGTAAGATATTGGCTCATTTCTTGGTTAATTTTGGTTAATTTTACAAATCTTGAAAACCTAAGAAATATGTTGACAAACTTTAAACCAAGTTAAGACTGACTTACTCCTCCAAAATTAGTTTTGCAATGATTTGCAAAACTAATTTTTAAATAGATATTTGATTAAATTTGCAAAATTTATGACCAGATCCTGATTTTCTATTTAACAATCTGTGTTATTTCAATCTTCTACTAATGTCATAACTGGTACTTTCCTAAAATTCTATTTTGTTTCTTAAAATAAGATATTGTTAAAATCATTTCATTTTTAAATTATTCACAAAACTTTATTAATTTGTAAAAATTACCCACTCGATAATCACATGTGCTATTCTTTTAATTTGTCCATTTTATAAATACTTAGATTTTTTTTAATCTGCTGTTTATATATTTAAAACAGAAAGATGACAGATCTAATATATTTAGATTACTTCATTTTTATTTTCTTCATCAATGGAAGGGGGAGTGGTAAGGGGTAAAGGGTAAGGGGTAAGGGGTCAAAGATTGACGGACATATCAAATCACTATCGTAAGCTTACTTTTTCAAAGTCAAAATCAGCTAAGAATTTAAATTCATAAAATTAAAATACGATAATAATATTTAGAAGAAATGCAATTCCGTGTAAATTTTCTAGTATTAATTTTGCTTCTGAAATATAAGAAAGTTTTATACAATTTCCAAGCTTAATGTGATTTTTTTCAGTAAGTTCAACAAATCAATGCTGAATTACAGATAATGGATTTAATTTTAATTAATTTTTTATGTATAATTCGCAGAATAAGTTTTTTAATAAATTGAATATTTTTAAAAATATATAATCAACATATCATTACTCCCTGTTTAAGGTTTAATTTTTAAACATAGTCTAAATTTTTTAAACAATTATTAAATTGGTTAAAATAGTATCTCAATATCTAATGTTAAATTTTTTAATATTTACATTATTTTTTGTTACAAATAATTAACAAATGTTTATAAATAACTTAAATTTCAAAAAATTTACAGATATTTTTTAATAAAAATCTCATAAAATATTTGTTTAACATTTAATTTCAAACAAAATCAATAGAATTGTTCAATATTTTTGAAATTTAGTATTAATATTAATGAAAACAAAACTCTCTAAAATATATATTTTAAAATTTATATGCAAAATTATTTTAAGCGGTTATTATTTTAATTACAATTATTTTATTTTGAGTGTTCTGACAAAACTCCTAACTAATAACTAGTATAACGATTTGCAATTTATGGTTGACTGCTATAGACCGCACTCAGACCAATAAATCGCAATTGGCTTCGGACACAATGCCAAGTTTTTCAAAGTTTATTACAGCATTATAGGCGTACATGCTTTATAGATACTCGCTCTTCTCTTTTAACGCATTTTATTTTGAGAACATAATTGTAAATTATAGTTCACGTAACTTAATATAATTTAAATTATACATTACTTAAATTACGTAAATCATTCTAAATTAATTAAATAATTAGATTAGTAAAGGTTGACTTAAGAGATCTTCTCAACTTAAGTTTTTTCATTATTTTTTTGTAATGCATTCTTCGCTATAATTTGAGTGCAAATTTAACAATAGGTTATATAAATATTAACATACAATATTCGAAATTGCTATCTTAAAGAGTGATTTTGATTTTAAAGAAATTTTATACTATATTTATTTACACCTTTCTTAAGTGTTGTAAATTTATATATTTATATACTTATAAACTAAAATTAGATTTAGCTTTTTAATCAAAAAGTTTAGAAAGAAATATTCAATAATTAGAGTTATTGGTGTTATGTAAGCGCGCGTTACGGTCGCCCTTTTTAATTGTACAAATGGCAATCAGTTTATATTTAGTTTACGATATTTGTTACTTTCAGCATTTGATTTGTAAGACTTATTATAGTTTAAAAATACTTTTTATAACAGTAGCCATACAGCCATATAATGACACATTTGCTTTTAAAGTAATACAGTCTTGAATTTTAAGTCACCATAAAAATGTGCAAATTTAAATTTACGTGGTATGGTCTGTATGGGGTGTGGCGTGGGGTACATAATAAATGATTACATATAGTAGCAGAAAGATATAGAATTAAAATCATTTTCATCAAATGTATTTTTAGATAATATATGATATTTAAATTTTTAACGACATAAATATTGCAAGAAAATTTTAGACTTAGTTTGCAAATAAAAGGCTACGAACATAATAAATATATTTTTATATAGTTTTTGATATTTAAATCGAGACATACTGATATTTATTTTTATTTATTTATATGTTTACATATGCATATTGATAAATACTCTATACATGAGTAATTAAATTTTTTTTTATTATTTCTTTTGAGTTTCATTTTTAAAATTTATTCTAATGAATTTAAACTTTAATTTGTTTTTACTATGGTATTATTTTTAGATTGACTTTTAAATTATTTATATCTAAACTTAATTTTTATATTTTACAATGAAAGTATTTTTTACATAAGCTTATTGTTTTTAACTCATGATGTGAAGTATTATCCAAATTATTAAAAATCCTTAAGTGTGGTAATTAACTTAATTAAGGAGAAGATGAATGAACTTAATATAAAATCTTATTTTAGCATTTTTATAGAATACAGTTTGAAAGTCAGTTCTGTAAGTTTTTGTATTAACACTTGGCATTTAATGATTACTTTTAAAGTCAATTACAATTAATAAATTTTAAACTTAAAATATATATTAATCATTTATTTTATCATATTAAGGCATACTCATGTATATAAGTATACGTTAACACATGTAAAAATTTGGCGATTATAACTTGAAATCTGTTTTCAAATATTACTTTACTATTACTGTACTGTAATAGCATTAGTAATATTAAAATCTAACATTAATTTAATATGACAATAATAACTTTATAAAATAAATATATATATAAATTTATATTTTTATCCAAAATACTGCAATTCATTTTTAATATTAAATACATGTTTTTAATATTTGATAAGTTTAATAATATCTTTGCAGAAATTATATTTTAAGTCGAGACTTAAGCAGAATTTATATGAACTTTTAAAAATGAATTAGATATTTGGTTATTGACAAATTTGAATTAATATGATTTATAAATACTGTTACATTGTTTAATGAATTAAGATTAACGTGAGTCCGTCTCTGGCAAAGGCCAAGAGAGGACTGAAAGTTTCTTCACATTGTTTGCTGAGTTCTATCTTTTATATTATAAGTCTTAGAAAAGAAAAATGAGTTGAAAATATTAATGAGTCGACATACACTTTAATTACTAAGAGAAATCGCAAATTTCATATATATTTCAACTTATATGAAATATAGTCTAAAAAGTTATTTGAAAGCTAATGATCTAATATGCTCTGTAAATAATATTTTCTATTTTTATTGCTAGTAATCGATGCAAACTTATGCTGTAAAATGATTTTGTAAGCTGAATAAGTAAAAGCCTGAACTTAAACAGCTAATTATGAGCATTTAAGAACTTATTTTATTATATTCTCTTAATATGAAAATTTTTGTCTGATTCGTGATTCTTAAGTCTGAGCTGTGCTTATATTGAGTTTAATTTAATTTAACTTTAATAAACTTTGTTTATGCTTACCGGAAGTAATAAAACATTTAATAAAAGCCATTACTTAATGAGGTTAATTGAAATGTTAAATAATGTTGAACATAATAGATTAACTTTACGATGTCTTCGCGCCAAAAGACAATTTAAAGATCAAACTAATGCTATTGAAAATAAATTTAGCAAAAGTTTATTATTTAATAAAATTTAAAAAGTTTACTTATAAAGTGAATAATTTATTTTCATTTAATAAACTTTCGATTATATTAATTTTGCTGTTAATTGGGGATAAAATAATATTTAATCTTAATTCAGTTTTTTATATTTTGTTTATTTGAACAGATTTAATTTGCTTTTGTACTTCATTTTTTAAAAATTACATATGTTTTCATTAGGTATATGCTATTAACTTTAAGTTCCTTTGGTTGTGCTCCGGTTTGAAAAAAGCTGAAATTTTAAAGAAAACAATTTCGATTTATGCATGATATAGGTTTGTTATTCAAAACTTAAAAATTTGCAAATTAGGAAATTATAACAATTAAAATTTTTAATCGAAGTCATTATGCTTTTTATCTAATTCTATGTTGAAATCTGTCAATAAATCAGATAAATTTTCTGGATATTCAAATTCAATTTTCAATTAATAGCCACTTGTTTGTCTTTCTTCGACAATTTATTCGGAAAACTTTCATTTGGAATTTAAAAATTGTTATAATGTTTTTATATATTGTAACATTTTAATTTTAACTTATTTAATGCGATTTTCTATGTTTCGGAATATAAATATTGTCGGCTTATCCACAAGAACTTAGGGTAAATTTAGTCAATCTCATTAATGTAAAGATATTTATAAAAACTGTATTTTTCTTATTATATTAGCTAAAATTACTAAATTTAGATGAAATATTTTTACTAATTACGAATTAAAATTCACTGAGATTTTTATTATTAAATAGTATATTATTGCTTAAACGATAGAATGATAATTTGTTATTCATCAATATTTGACAATAATTTGCTTTAAGTTTATTAAATTTTTATTTCCTAAATTGTTCATTGATTAGAGACATAGTGGGGGCAGCAAAGACTGGCAGCGGAAAGACATTAGCTTTTCTCATACCAGCAATTGAATTGATGTATAAATTAAAATTTATGCCTCGTAATGGAACTGGAGTTTTGATAATATCGCCGACAAGAGAGTTATCTATGCAAACGTTTGGCGTTTTAAAGGAATTAATTAAATATCATAAACACACTTATGGTCTCATTATGGGAGGCACTAATCGTCAATCGGAAGCGTTTAAGTTAGTGAAAGGTGTTAATATTCTTGTGGCCACTCCGGGAAGACTTTTAGACCATTTGCAAAATACAAAGCAATTCTTATTTAAGAATCTTCAATGCCTTGTCATTGATGAAGCAGATCGTATTTTAGACATTGGATTTGAAGAAGAAATGAAAGCAATTATAAGATTATTACCGCAAAGAAGACAAACTATGCTTTTTAGCGCTACCCTCACTAAGAAAACGGATGATTTAATAAATTGTGCGTTGAAAAAGGAACCAATTTATATAGGACTTGATGAGTATAATGAAAAGGCAACTGTGGAAGGATTAGAGCAGGGGTTTGTCATCGCTGAAAGTAGCAAACGATTCCTTTTATTGTTTACGTTTTTAAAAAAGAACAGAAAAAAGAAGATAATGGTATTTTTTAGCTCATGTATGTCTGTTAAATTTCATCACGAACTGCTTAATTACATCGACTTACCGGTTATGAGTATTCATGTAAGAGCTCTAATGCAAACTAAATTAGTTTATTTTTGCATTGTATAATCATAATATCTTTTTATATTTGTAGGGAAAGCAGAAGCAAACGAAGAGAACAACAACTTTCTTTCAGTTTTGCAACGCAGAGTCGGGCATATTGCTCTGCACTGACGTGGCAGCTCGAGGTCTAGATATACCTCAAATAGATTGGATTGTGCAATACGATCCTCCCGATGATCCCAAGGTATTTGGTGCTCACTTATTCTTATCATTTTGTTATTAATTCGACTCCATTTAATTGAATTACTCAATTATTTAGGAATACATACACCGAGTGGGACGAACGGCTCGCGGAGAGGGAGCGCGCGGACACGCATTGCTTGTGCTGAACCTGAAAGAGCTGGGATTTCTGCGTTATCTGAAAGAGGCTAAAGTTCCTCTGCAGGAATTTGAATTTTCATGGAGCAAAGTTGCCAACATTCAGCCACAGGTAATTTATTTACTTTAATTGACTCACTTATATTTAGGGATGTGCACCACTCATATAACATATAGTACACTATAATGCACTCTTTGTGTAACTTATACGTTCTGCATTTCTTTCGTTATATATTCTTTAAAAAATGATAATCTTTTTTAAGTTTTATGTCAAACTTTTAGTTCTACTTTTATTCTCTCCGTTAGAGATATATTTAAAAGTTGGCAAAACTTCTCATTTAAATCATAGAGCGTTTCCTGTTGTTGCGCTGATAAACTTTTTTATCATAAACCCATGTCAAAAGTTAGGTAAATCGCACCGTCCATCATGTTTTGTACTTTTTTCTAAAACACTTTTAGCGCTTGACATAAAAATTATTTTTATAATTTTACAGAAAATTATTGCTTAGCTTTATCTGCGCTTTATTCGTACTCATTTCGTGCTCATATTAGACGTATTTATATAGACTATGATTATATTGTTGTTAACAAACTGACTTATGTATCACTAATATCTTTTACAATCGTGCACACTCTATCTGATGATTTGTTTTTTATATGCTATTAATAGTTTTAGTTAATTTTTAGTAGCATTCTTGCTTTCTTTGGCTCATGACTGAATCTTTTAGTCATACAAGAGTAATTTGTTTCAGCATTTTACACTTAAATGTTTTTGTTTCAATTGAATCATTACTTTGTTGCGCATATGATGAACAGTATTTTTCTATATTAATATTAATATTTATTCTTTTGACATGTGTTCAAATATCACTTTTGAAGTGAATTCAAATGCTTCTTAAATTTATTAGAAAAACTGCGATACTCTCACTCATTAAATTTTCATTTAATATTATCCGACTTTTTTTTAGTGCAAATTGTATAATTAAGTGTTCAAATGGAGTAATTATTTTAAAAATTTATTACGCAATATATGAGAGAATTTTTCGTAGTGAATGAAGGAGTTTTAACCGGTCATGAGATTGGTTTAATTAACATATGGCAGAGAAGTCTATTATAATAAAAAATGTTGAAATCTAATCATATCCATCTATAATTTTTAAATAATAATTAATATAAGTAAATTACATTACATTTATATAAAATATATACTGTTTATATGATATAAAAACAAATTTCGACAAATTATTTTAGTCCAAATATTTTTAGTTTAAAATACAAAAATAAAAATTCAATAATTTATTTACAATTTGCAAATCCATTAATATTAAACGTTAAATATAGTACTTTTATTTATATAATTTTTTTAATGAATTTGCATAATTTGTTTGAAAGTTAAATTTGAATATTTTGTTAAGAAACAATTTTAAATTATATATTGCGGACTGTTTTATGTAAAGCTCATATTTATTATAAATAATAATGTTTAAATAACATGGTAATTATTTATTTAGATGCATATATCTTGTAAATACTTAACTTTAGCTAACCTTCATTTTATGAACTCAACCTTAACGTGCATTAAAGGTCGACATTTAACCGGTAAAATCAATCACACAATAAAATGTCGATTTCTACTCACGCCAAATGTTTGTTATGATATTAGAAAAGAAATAAAAATTAAATCCGTTCTCATTAAAGAGAATGAACGTTGAATTTCAAATGTTTACTCGCGTTTGTTTCCAAAAATAGAACCGTTAAAATCATTTAAGGGATGTTACTATTTCGTTACCATTTTATGTGTTATGCAATTTCTCTGCTCTACACTCAACTCTGTCCAACTTCTTTCTCCTCATCTATCCGTTATTTGCGTTACCATTACGCGAACACATTTTTAAATATGACTTACAGGAATCTAAGCGCGACAGTCGTTCATTATTTATTGAATGCACTTTTTCGCTCTATTCTGATGTATTAAAGCGAACTCTGGGTTTAATTTAGACAAATGATAGATGACTGTCAACAGCGTTCACTGATCGCCAATTGGCGTTCCGTAAACTTTGTTGAAATAGTTTCTGTCTCTAATTTGTAGCGGCATTCGTAACACCACTGTTCGCAAAGAGTGTAATTTAGTTACTTTGATAGCAGAACTCAACTCATTTATCATAAATGGTGGGCACTTGTCAGGCAAACCAATACTTGGTGTTGCGTTCATACGTTTAATACATATCATTAATGCTTCACTCCATTCACTTCGTTCGCTTCATTCTCGTCACTTCAAAATATGTCGCTTTCGTTCGTTTGTAATTCCCTTTCCTTTTTCTCAAAGCTTTTCATACATAATCTTTCGTAAACTTTTTTCTTCTCGATGTCATTTTGAGGCCCATTCCTTCCAGTTTTTTCTAAATTTAGGCTCATTTCCTCTATCATCTGATGTTAACATCGCAGTGCCGTATGAGTTGGGATTCTTTAGTACACGGCATTTGATTTTTTGGCACCGAAAGCAATTGCAGTGTCAATTTGAATGCATTTCTTGCCATTTGATTATGAAAAATAGTTTTCTCACTACTTGTTGCTTTAATGCATGAACAGCTCTGTATTATTGCTCACATTTTACTTAGCATTTCTATTTGTATTTATTGATTTTAAAAAAACACTTTTGAAATAATGAACAAATCAAAAATAAGTTATAACTTTTTAGTGCATTTTGTTCGCCGTTGATAACGATTTAAGCATATTCTAAATAAAGTGTCGCCTACATTACTGCTAAGATTTAAAGCACTTCGCAGAAGATGCGAAAAACTGCACACAAGAGCCAAATTCAATTTGATTTACATAAATGTTTATGCCTTAAAATTCTCTTTTTTCTTTTCAAAATTTTTATACTAATTACAGTTTTGTGTGAGTTTACCATTTTTAAAAATATTTATTTTTATAAACATATTTTTTACTTTTTTTGCAGCTGAAGATAACGATAAATAATATTCAATAATTATTATTAATTTATTTTTAATTCTTACTGAAAATTTTGCAACTTTTATGTTTCTATTTTTATAAAATTCTAAGCAAAATACATATTTTTGAAGATAAATTTTTGATTCATTTATGTTAAGTTAAAAAATTATTACAAAATAAAATTGTCCAGAAGTACAATAATATATTTTGGTTCTTAAGCTAAATATCAAATTAATTATTTACATATAATCCTCAATTTATTTATAATATAATTATTAATATATCGATAATATATAAATTTAATGGCTAAATATCTTTATTTATATAAAAATATGTAAATTATTTTTGTAAAAAGATCTTTCAAAGTGCTAATTAAGTTTATTATTTTATTTAAATGAATATTATCCTATAAAGTTTATATCATTGTAAAAAACCAAAATCACAACTTATCTTCGTATTTATTTTATCCAACTTTATCGATAATATTTTATACATTGTTTAGCTTTTATAGGAAAAAATATTTAATATTAGCTACTATTGAGTAAATTGTTCCAATGTTTTACAATTGCATTTTAATTGATAGCTGGAAAAGTTGGTATCAAAGAATTACTTTCTGAATTTGTCAGCAAAGGAAGCCTACAAAGCGTTCGTTCGGGCGTATGACTCGCACTCACTGAAGCACATCTTCGACGTGACAACACTTGATTTGGTCGGTGTGGCCAAGTCTTTCGGATTCAGTGTTCCTCCATTTGTTGACTTACGTACGCACCTATATTTGATATCGATATCACTTATCAAAAGTGCTTTTAACAAGTTTTTGCTAACTAATTAATTTTTTATTTAAAAAGCTGTCACTGGCATGAAGAAGGCATCAAAGGTGCAGAGAAAAGGTGGCAGAAGAGGAAATTATTCGTTCAATTCATTTGGAAATGAAAGGAAGGCTCAAAAATCGGTTATTTATAAGGCTATTCCAATTAATAAAGATAAACGACAGTTTGTGAGGTGAAAATCACGCAAATATAGGACACGATAATTGCGAGAGCGATGATGAACCTCATCAATGCTAACTCAAGTTTCGCACTCATATCTATACTTCACTTTTTTTAAATATTAAAATATCTTATTCCAAATTTAATTAATTGTGACAAATAAATAAATTCATTGTATTCTATAGTTGTGTTTTTCTTTTAGCATTTAGAGATGGGTAAAGATTAACTTTGACTTCAATTGCACTTTAGATTTTTATTCGAGTTTTACAAATCTGTGCACTAAAGTGACAATTATTTTATAGCCATAAACTTGTTTTAACTCGAAATTATTGCATCATTTGGTTTTTATTCGAAATAATATCATATTTAAGAACAATGAAATAAAAATGTTGTTTACTTGAACTAAATTATTAAATAATGTTCAGCTGATATGTTTATGGTTTTCTCGTACTCCGTATGCAATGATTTTTTGCTATCAAAAATCCAAGTTATATGTATTATGTAATGTGTTGGTGGCTCTAAATGTGAAAATAGAGAACAGGCGAAGCTGTAGTTAAGCCTTACTTATCCTTGTCTCCCACTTTTGATATTCTAACTTATTTTTCAATTTTTCATTAAATTGCTTTAATTTGTAATCATTGTGAACATATATTAATATTAATAGTAAAACTTATGAGTAAATAGTAAAATGTTTCGATAACTGAATGTAATAAGTCTTATATTCGATAAATAAGCACTTTTGAAGCATTGATGCATTTATAAGTCACTAGTATTGCACTTTAAAAAATTATTTTGGCTTATTCTTTGTCGTTTGGGTGTAGTATATGCTGTATATATTGCGGACAATGATATAGTGAGTGTGTTGTTGTGTTAAATGCGGTATTGTTTTCATGTGTTCGCAACTGCAGCTCAAGATTTGGCAAAACACCCACATGTGGTATAAAGCCTTCGAAATATTAATTTAGTATGATTTCGATCTGTTATTAGGTCATAGAATAAGTTTTAAAGCAAGTTTAATCTTTTACAGTAAGTTTTAGTATTTTTTTATTATACTTGAAAACTAAGTGACTAACACTCGCTTCCTTTCCATCTTCGAAATTAACATATTTGAATCGCAACACGTTTGAGAACTATATTTATTGCAAACGATGATATTTTCGAAGTGCTTGCGTTTGATTAGCCTTTCAAAGGTATCCAATAAGTGCCACAACTGACGCGCTTTACTTAAATGCACTCAAACGCGCTCAATTCAAATGTGTGATTTTGCATTCGCATTTTACTGATTTTATTAACAATAATAAAATTATTGAATGTTGTCAATTCGATGACTTATTACCAATTTGTAAAACCATTCTAAAATTTTATTAATCCTATAACTTGGGCTAACATGCAAATTATTGAGTCGCAGTGGTAAGTATTAAAAGCGGGCAATTGGTTCTGACGGCACACCTAAAGATAATTTAAGAGATCATATTAAACAAAGATTATTGTTATCAATTTTAAATGTCTAACTTATAAATTGTTTTTAAAATTGTGAGTGATTTAGAATGATTAAAGTATATTACATTATGCATTATTATTCTACTATAATAAATATTTAATCAATTCAAATCAAATCTCTATTTAATGAAGACGTACACTTAGTTAAAAATTAATTTACAGTGAGATCTACGAGATCTTTAATTACAAAATGCTATATAAATTTAAATTTGTTATCTTAATTATGAAAAAACTTATACAAACCTGCAAACCTAATACTTAAACTTTTATAGGCTCTATACTCATACTTTACTTTATTAAGTTACGTTCAATTGTG
>JAQIYA010001737.1:0-11715 GCA_034699355.1 Microtritia minima
TCGAGACAACTAAAAAAAAATCAAAATGAAAGAAATATGCAGTTTTGCGCTCTTTCTGTTCTGATGTTAGATCTTAATTGAGACTGTAATTTCGAGATAATAAGCTAATAATTTCAAAACAAGTTTTCTGCCAAAATTCAAACAATAAAAATAAAACAAAAATTTAAGCTCTTTCAGCCAAAATATCTAAACCAGTAATTTATTCTAAACTATCAAAATGTTTGCAATATTTTTATGCGTTTCATTTGAAACTAATGCTTGCGAATAATCAATCTAAAAGCCAGCCCTAATACCGTGTGACATATTATGTGATTTTATAGCTAGTAATTTAACCTTTAATTAGTTTTATGTCATTTTGTCCTTTATTTGAAATAACGAAATAACGCCCTTTTATCGTTAATTTTTTAATTGACTAATAAACCAAATTAAAGCGAAATAAATGACACAAAAAAACTTGTCGCTAACAGACTTTGCATCGAAATTGCAAATATTAACTTAATATAATGTAAATACAAAGGAAACAAATAGTATAATTAATGTATTTATTTGTCTTTTAAATATCAAAGTAAGTCTTTTATATTTAAGTAACATTGAAGTATAGGTAGAAAAAACTTGAAAAAAGGTGAGAAAATTCAAAAACGAGTTAATTCCTGGTAAAAATTATACTGCAAATGATTATTTAATGTAGAGGTAATTAAATCGCTACATTGTTTTGCATTAACTTAATTGAATTTCCATAGATTTTCGCAATGGTTTTTAATGAATACCCAAAGCATTTATGCATTTAAGCGTTTAGGCGTACTTTTTTATTGATTTTCCATTTAAGCTTTTATTGATCTAATAATCAGCATAAATATATAAAATTTCGAGTTTTTATTAAAATGATTTTATTATTTTTTATTTTGTTGATAGAAATGAAGAAATTGCGAAATAATCCAAAATACAAAATTTGCAAAATCTAAATTCAATCCCAATTTGTAAATCATCTTAACGATGACCATAATTAACAGTCGCATAATTAATCTCGTAAACCCTCCAATTGACGTGAAATATGGTTAAGCGAGAAAATATCTTTATTGCTAACCAAAAATAAAACAGTTTCATATATTTCAAATTTTTATTATTGAAGACATTAATTTTTGTGTTTTCATAAAGCGGGCAATTTTGAAATAAACTGAGTTTTTTTAAATAAAAATAATATCTGTTATTATATAACATTCGCATATAAGATAAAATAAAATATAGAATTAAAATAAAAGTTATCTCAAACAGTTTCGATACGGTAAACAGTTCGATAAAATCATATCATACGATATTTATTACCATCCATTAAATGATTTTATTTATTCATGCTATGAAAAAGAAATGTTTCTCGCTTGAAGTGTATCGCGTCGAGCAAACAAACTCGCATTTATTACGCAGAATTACCAAAATACTAATGGTAGACCATTAAAGTGACAATTTTTATAAATAAAATCAAATTAATGAAAAGGTTTCAAATAGTGAGCCATACCATAGTCCAACCATAGGGTGGCGTTAAAGTTAGGTGTCGTCGAGTTCTAGTTTAGGTATTGTAATCTAATTAAATCTAATTTGAAATAAACGAATCAAATGTCGTTTCTTTTCGAAATAATGTCTTATTTAATGATGACATTGAAACCACGAATTGATAATATTTACATAATCAAAATGAAACGATAATTATTAAAAATAACAACAATAATAACAACATAATAATAATAATTAATAATTATAATAATATAATATGAGATATAATACTATAATAATGTAAAATTGAATGATGACTTAGTAAAGTAAAATTTATAACTTATTAATACAGAAAATATTATATTAATGACCATAAATTTTTAATAATAATAATAATATGATAAATTGAAATCAATAAGAAATATAATATTTTGTTAAATATATGCCAAAAAAAACACTTGTTTTGATGAGCGAAAAACAAGTAAAATAATAAAATGATTACAAATGAAAAAAAAATTAAATTAAAATTGAAAATAAAAAAAACAAATAATTCTTCACAAATATATTTTTTTCGCGTTAAGTCAACTCAATAATATTACAATCATGACTAGACAATTATAATTAATAATTAACATGATTAGCAATAATATTTAATAATAATATATTCATATATCAATAGATAACAGGCTCAGTCGATGCGATAACACCGGTGAAAACGGCACTAAAATATTATTTCTTTTATTATTTATAATAATAATGAATTTAAAATGGTTTTTCCCCCTCTCTATTTGAGTTTCTCGTGTTTGTGTGATTCAACAAAAAACCTTGTCTTGTGTGTCAACATTGTTGTATGCCTTACAGTAAAAATATTTCAAAAAAAATCTTTGCACCATTTCTTGTTCAGTGGTTCTCAAAATCTACACGAATTATCTATGAGTTTTATTTTATGGTAACTTTTTTGTAAATCTATATTTTATTTCGTTTGATAATTCTAACAGTTTTATAATATTTAATTAATAATATAATAACCGGTTTGAAAATATTTGGTTTCGACTCGTTATATATTGCGAAGCTATGTAACAGTTACAAACAGAAATATTCAAATATAACAATACATTACATTTTGAAATGCAATCATAGCTTTAATATGTTTATGTGTGTGGTGTTTGTGTATCTGATTTTTTTCTCTTCACTTTTATGGCACTGCGTGTGTCTAATTTTAGAGCTAAAAACCTATGAGTATAGTAATTGTTTTATCAAATAGTAGATAAAATCAGTAATTAGTAATAATCATTTTAAAATAATAGTTATATTATTTTTTTTCTCGAACCGTTATTATAGTTATATTAGCAAATGTAAAGCTTGAGAGTTTTGGTCGATTAAGTTACACTAATACATGTAAAGTTTTTTCTTAGTATCAAATAATTACTTCTCGTGTAATTTTTCGTAGTTATTGTTTTTTTGTTTAGACCGAATTTTTTTCAAATACGAAAACAATAACACAATAAATTGTTGCCAATAAAATGTCGATATAAAAAAGAAACGAAGAATAGCGATCAAGTGCCGCATGACAGACGATTTTCGTTTTGTTTTCAGATTAACCAGAAATAAAAATTATATTCGTTTTAATATAATTACGAATTCGGAACTCATTTGTTGTCGTTATCTTCATCCATAGGCTCGTCGGTGTGTCGGCTCGAATCCGGACTACTATTTTTATTTCAAATAAAAGAAAATAAATCTTAGTTTAATATGAATAACACAACATAAAATTTTTATGAATTAAGTTTAATACTCATTTATTATGCTATATTAAAATTAGCAAATAGATAAAACACAAACGCGTAAATATAGTCATAATTACAGTAATACACTAACAATTTTTTGAGATAACGGCAAAAATATTTATATGGCCATAACGGGAAAAACAATGAAACTATCATACTATGGTATGATAGTGTGATAGTATTAAAGCATAAAATTGAACAATAAAACAGTTAAAAACAAAGTACTCGAGCAAAGGTTAACTCAATGATGTCTCGATTGTTATCTCTGACTAGAATTACCCAAAATAATTTGTCTGGAATTTTCTACAATGCATTTTTATTTAAAATAGTCATATTTGCCTAAATAAGTACAAATATTTCAAACAAGTATAAGAATGCTTTTCTATGCATAGATAAGATTTATCTAAATTTTCAATGAGGAGGTTATTGTTAAGTGCAATCAGTTTAGGATTTCTAAAATTACAAAAAAATTGATTATAATAAAGTAAATATTTTTTTATAATTAGTGTTATTTTTACTAAAAAAAATATTCAATGCCGAAGAGTTCTGACCGATTATTAAAATTTTATCAACATTTTCAATCGTACTATCGTTAGTTCTCGTCAATAGCCTATAACAAAGTTTTTAAAACTTTGAAAAATTATTATTAAGAATGTAGAATGTCTAGAATAACCATGTTTTTTATCATCACTTGCTAACTTTGTAAAACTAAACTTAATTATTTTAGTTGAAAAAAATTAAACAATGCTATGTATAACATGTATGCAAATATTTCTAATTAGGCAAAAAAATACAATCAAGTCGAACAGACGGTTAATTACTCAGTAATACTATTGATAGCGAAATATTTGCATATAAATAATTACAAGAGAGTCTTCGAAAAATGCCTTTTGATTGAAAGTAATTAGAGTCAACATTAAAAAATGTTGCTGTAGAGCAACATTTCAATACGAAGAGTAGGTGTATTGAAGAGAAAATAAAACGCTATCGCAGACAAATAGGCAACATTACAACATCTTTTAAATTACCTTCAGGTTAAAAATAAACCTATAATAAAATAACTAACTCAATGAGAAAAGTTTATAAGTTAATTAATGAATTACTGAAATTTTTCCTGTTTCAAAACGCTTTCGCTTTCAATATGCATAACTAAAATAGTGATAAATCTATACTATAAATATTGTCTGTTTTTATAGATTCATAGTTTCTTTATAAGTTATAAAATTTTATAACAAGCCTTGAGAAAATCAATAAAACTTCTTTTTTGTTTTATAATATAATAAAAGACAATAAGAATGGCATCGAAACAGCATTTTAGTGCTAATTTAAAAGCTATTTTTTCCTGTTTCGAAGTTTCTCAAAATAGCAATTTTTGATTCTTAAACAAATACAGACAGAAAGAGAAACATAAAGATTATTAACAGACACATGGAATTATGGATATCAATCAAACCAGCGCTCAGACCCTTAGGCAAACATGCATAAGCTTTTAGCTCGAATGTAAACTCTAATATTAAATATTTATCCATATATTTAACATTAGAAATCGAAATAAATGTCTCTATTAACAGACAGACAGAGCATCGACTAAATTAATTCAGAAGCGATTAATCGAGTTAATTCGGCTTACTTGTGAGCCTGTTTCATAGTGAGCGATGCCAACGCGTTCACTGTTTCGCACTCCTCTTTCTCTTTTCTTTGAGCTTCGATAAAATTACAATCGATGAGATGAGCCCAGCGTTTCAGTATTGGCCAATGAGTAGCTGAGGGGAAAAAATTTATAATTATTTTAGTTTATAAAGATTGATTGTTTTCAAAATTTAAACAATCAAAAGCGCAAACCGTGAATAGAGACAACACGGTTGAGAAGGTCTATGGCATTTTGACATGGCTTTCGAGTGATTTCTTCCTCTTTCAGTGCAGATATATCGTCGCCGAGAAGCGCAGACACGCATTCTTGAGAGCAGTCACAAATTGAAGGCAAATCATAGCTATTCAAATGGAAACAATAATTTCTCATTAATATTTCAAAATCAATGGTAAAGCAAGTAAGAAAGTAAAACTGTTTCATACCCGCCCTCGAGAGATAGAACTATTTTGCCGTTCGCGAGCGTCATCAACTGTTTGGTCATGTAACCGAAGCAATTGGGAGACACGTGATAACCGCCGAGCGGAGGCGGATGGCCGTACGCCGCGTCAAAGCCAGCCGCCACCAGCACTACGTCCGGATTAAATTCGCGCGCTATTGGCATGACTATAGCGCGAAAAGCGGCCAAATATTCGGCGTCACCCATCGGCGGACTGAGCGAACCGCACCATCCAATGTTGACGTTAAAGCCAGCGCCGTCTCCGATGCCGATCTCCTGCAGGTCACCGGTGCCCGGAAAGAAGTTGCCGTCATCGTGACGGTGAAGCGAGATGTACATCACGTGCGGATCGTCATAGAATAGCTGCTGAAGACCGTTGCCGTGATGCACGTCCCAGTCGACCACCAGAATTTTGTCCACTTTCAGCTTTTGCTGCAGCATTTTGGCGGCGATCGCCAGCGAGTTAAAGAAACAGAAGCCCATCGGTTGCTGGTGCTCGGCGTGACTGCCCGGCGGTCGCACCACAGCGAAGCCATTCTGTTCGAACAAACCAAACAAATCGTCGGTTAGAATATAATAGTTGCCGTGGATTGTGATAAATAAATATTTGTGTTTGAATTAATTGGATTTTCTCTTTTCAATTTTAATTTTCAATGTCATCATTTATTTGTCTAACTTATAATAACACATAACTTAATATACTAATCAAAAAAAAGTTATGTCTGTCGTAATGCATTTCCAACTTTCGAAGAGACCCAATAAAACTGATTTTTCTCACTCAAAGAAAAATATAGTGCAAATAAAGAGTGAAGAGGAATAATGCAAGTGAGAAGCGAGTGGAGAAAAAATAATTAAATAAATTGTGACAAAAGTTATTTCCGTCAACATTTCTTTATCTGAAAAACAGGCACTTTATGATAGAGAATATTTTCATATATACAGTGAGATATAATGTTATAGTGCATCGTAGCTGTACTGTACGTGCCATTAATGCGAGTATCGATTCGAGTGGAGATATATTTTTGGATTAGAGAGGTTCGAGTTCGGTCGGTATCAGCGAAATAATGATTCGATAAAAAATAAAGTTAACACAAGTCTAATAGTCTTTTTATAAATAATATTTAGTCATTATTATAAAATCAAATGGAAATCTTTTAAAAGTCTATTTTTTGACTTTTATTGTTTTGATGACATTTGGCAAATTTTTAGCATCAAATAATTTTTATATAATGGTTATTCGACTTAAAGATATAATAATAGGCATTTATGAAAACAACATATTCAATAGAATAGAAAAAAATAAATTAAATACAATAATGACTTTATACTTTTCATATCCAGTCCAAAAATAACTGCATTAATTTTCAGAATTTGTATCACGATTTGGTTGTGCCACACGTGATAATGCTTAATAGGCTCAAAGAGTGGCAAATATTTCAAAAAAATCATACATAATAATTATGTGGGCGCGCATAAAACTAAATTTTATTATGCCATCATAAATAACTCAGCTATTATTAATGCATAAGTTTAATAATTCAAGAAAATGGTAAAAATGTGTGAATTTAGTTTATTTTATTATAAATTAACGGGTTATACGAAACAATTTGACCGAAATCGACGGCCATATAAGCTAAAGTCAATTATCGATTAACTCGGTATCACTAAAATTTTACAGTTGTTCACACGTGACGCTATACGAGTGTCGCAATATCGGCGCCTAATCTAAATGACGACCAAAACATTCCCATTAGAAAAAGTTGTTCAACTCTTTTCCCAACATAAAGACTCATTTGAAGAAAATTCATTTCTGCTAATCAGTTAATTTTTTACGCCTGATTTTGCTTACGTTACACCAAATACAGAAGTTTGTCAATGTATTTCAATGTCAAGTTCAGACACTCTCAACAATTGCAAAACCAGAAATCATTAAATGCACATGTTTTTATTAAAAGGAATAAACTTATTTTTAGCGCTTAACTCACGCTATGTGTGCGTTTGCTTAAACAAAAACTTTGTACTCGCACATTACCATCGCGTTATTGATAAGCAATACACTTAAAAATAACGACTCTATTATTTCAGTTTTGTTTTCAATGCCATTAACGTTTTTTAGAGTTTCCCTTATTTATAAAAATGCATAACTTTTTTTGCTATTCTAGACATCTAAACGCATACAAACAACTAGACATCTAATGAGGAAAAAACGATAGTGAAACGAGAATGAGCTGCGCTCAGACATTGTGCGCCATAGTGAGCCCATCTCACCTTAATATCACCGGCGGCCACCTTCAGGGCCAGCTCTATGACACATCCCGCCGCCATACGAGCCGCTCCGGCGGTGTGCAACTCGTTCCAAGTGGTATCCGAATCAACACCTATACCACCGCACGGCAACATAACAAAGCTTTTGATTGGAAGATCAGCTATAAAAAAATATAAAAATATAATATATAGCGTACGGAGAAATATTTTTTTTATCGATTATGATAAGGGGAGCGGAGAAATAAGGCAATTGAGTGCAGTGCAGGCAGGAATAGGCGCGCACACAGCGAAGTAAATAAGGTTTTGGTACCGAGTTTTGTGGCGTCCAATTTTTGTCGATTAAGAGGATTTGTTCCGAATAGCAACGTGTAGGCCTCGCTGTAAACATTTTTTAGATTAAGTTATTTTCGTCATCACATAAATTCATTTTTAATCAGTTATAAAGGAAAAAGGAGTGATTACTCAAGTAAAATAAATAGAAATCGGTGGATAGGATTATTAAAGTAAGGTTTTATTATAGACGAGAGAGAGAGAGAGAGAGAGAGAGAGAGAGAGAGAGACAATCAATTGTTTGCTATATTAAAGACGCCCACCTGTGACAAGACTGGATCTCTTCTATCGTCGCCTTTCTCGACCGTATTTTCTGCAAGACATACGAAGGATAAAAAAAATTAGTAGGAAAATCAAAATATGATATGCATAATTGCTTAAAGATTAACTGCCGATATAATATATATTTATAGTAAATCATCTTATCGTTGATATGACAATTAATTCCTACGCATGCATAACATTTAATATGAATCCTTATTCCATAACATTAATCAATAAATGTATGCATTGATTTATTGCGACATAATTTTTCAATGAACTAAATAAATATAATAACAAAATTCACGACAATATTATTAAATTTGAAATAAATGCCAATTTTTTCATATTACATCTTTATTTACAAAATTAATTAAATTCCTCATAAATAATTCATATTTTTATTTTCATATCTGTTGTTCGGATAATTAGTTTAGCGAATAATTAAATTTTGGGTTATATGATGAGAATAATAATAATAATAAAAATAAAATTGAATGCAAAACATAATAAAGCTTACCTCACATCTGGACGCTAATCCAGTTTCCTGAAGGCGCGCCCAAATACTCTGCAGACGTCCGCCGTGCTCGGGATGATGAAAGTTATCGGCGCATATGCACTGGTGTTTCAGCATAAGACTGTCATAGACCAGACCGGTGGTGAACACGTGACGAGTGACCGGACTGGCGATCGTGTCCGGATTGCCGTTCTGACTAAGCGTGACGAGCGGACTCGAGAGCGTCCGCGACAGCGGCCGGCCTGGATGTGTGTGATGGCCGAGCCGGGTGTGCGGTGTGGTGAGCGGGTGAGCCGTTTCGCTCTGAAACGCCAGTCTCGGCGACATCAGGTCCCGCTGTTGCTGAAGGAATGCCTCGCGTTCGCGCTGCTGTCGAATGAGTTCGCTATCACAGCTGTGTCTCTTACTCCGGTCGGCCGTCAAGTCAATAACGCCGTCGGGCCCGACCCTGGACATGGTCGAGTGGCTGACCCGAGCGGGCAATTCGCTCATCTCTTTCATTTCCTGAGCGACCGCCGCCTCGGTCTCCTCCTCCACGTTCTCGACCACTTGGCTCTTGCTGGAGGCGCGCGTCAGCACAGTCTGCCTGATGTGCTGTTTCACTAAATTTCTCTGTTGCTGTTCGTAGAGCTGTTTCTCGCGAAAATACTGTTCGCTCTGCTGGGGCGACAAAATGATGGATTGTGCGCCACCGGTGCCGATCGGCTGCAGCATCGGGTGTCCTAAGGGGAGCGGCGCGCTCTGCGTGCGACCTAACGGACGTTGAAGACTTCTTTGTAGTTTCGCCTGAGCCACCTGTGAGTCGGTGATAACACTACCTGCCGGATACGGATATATGCCAGACCCGGTGCTGGTCACTGATCCTGCCGGCGACGCGCACGACGCCGACACGACGCTGGTCTGCGAGTTTCGCGCCGATTGCTCTAACACTTTCATCTGCTGCTGAATATAGCTCGGACTTGTGGGCGGAGTGAATTCACCTTCGATTACTAAATTGCGAAAGTTTATGAGCAAAAAATATTTGGTTCATTTAATTAGTATCAGTTTTCGGATTTGAGTCATATTTAATTGGATCTTATTTCTTGATTGAGACAAAGCAAAGTTAGGGATTTCTATTATGAATGAATGTCTTTTTTAATGGTGTTTACCTGGCAATGAGGGATAGAATGGCAACGCTGATGATGAATGGTGTGCATGACATGGATTCAATGGCATGGCTAGTCTTAGCGCTCGCATTTGAGCCTCACTGACTGTTGTGATTGGTTTTCCATTGTCCTGCAGCTAAAGTTTGCAATCGATATCGCAATCAATATTACTTAATCTTTAATATTTTAAAAACAATTTCATTATGAGTTTAATTGCGCGTGTAGTTGTAATTTAATCTAAATATCTTTTTAGTGCCGCTAAAGCGAGAGATCAAAAATATATATAAAAAGACGAGAGTAAGAAGAAAAAAATTAATTGACTAATTATGTAATACAATATTAGGTATTGTTCCGTTTAGTTATGGGCGAAATAAATTGCTTTCAGTGCTCTAACAGGAAAGATAACAGCCAAATGTATATTAGGCACGATAAGCAAAATTATCTCAAAGTTTGAGCTCATTTTTTATCTATGAACTGCTCGCTTGTTTTATATTTATTTTTATTTGGAAAAAAATTAATAACTAGAAACCAAATAAGGATTTTCACTGTAATCTTGTCTATAATTTTGAACCATTTTTTTCCCACTTAATGAAAGAACAGTTATGTTTTTTGTTAAGAGTAATGACTAAAAAAAAAAAATACTAATGATGTCTGTGTGTGAGCTAACAAACTAAAAACGGTCTTCAATCGAAATGATTCTTTCCCACAGTAATGATTAACGATTAAGAAAGCGTGAAAAAAATTCCGATATTTTTGCCCCGAAAAACACAAACACACGCACACTTAAAACCCAACTTCAAAATGATAGAAACTGATGAGGAGAGTGAGCAAGACTTACGCTGACGGCAGCGGCGGTAGTGTTCGCCACGTGTGGTCTGCCGAGCGATATATTGGGCAATGACGGCGACGAATAGAGTGTTAGATCACAAACGCTGCCCTGATTTAATGAGCTGAATGGCGAGGCGCTCGGCTCCTGAAACGAAGATGAGGCGTTTCATTATTTTCAATATATATATTTTGCGCGTTACATCAATCAATCAGTCTATTAATAGAAGTGAGTTTATTTTGCTTTCGGATGGAGCGTGTCCTGCGAGCGATTCTCGCTATAAACGGATTGGCGATAAATATTTTCTAAACTAATCGCCCGTTTTTTCGGCGCACACTGTTATTCCCAGAATTATAAATAAGATAATGACATCTGTATATAGACTAAGAAATGCTAATATTTATATTGTACGCGCAATATAAGCTCTCGAGCGGTCCGAAGACCACGCAGTTTGAAGACCTCAAGATTTATGTAATACTCTCCCCCTCTCTCTCCATCATTCTCTCTCTCTCTCTCTCTCTCTCGGCTGAGCCAAAAATAACACGATTGTAACAAAGCCTCAGCATTGACCTCTTCGAATGTCATGTATAAATAAATAAATCGTAATGTCTGCTCGATTATGATTTCGCGCATTACCGTCATTACAGTATTTTTTCCTTCTCTCAACAAAAGCGAATCAAAATATAAAAAGCAAAAAATAGTTAGTGTGAGAAGAGAGAGAGAGAGAGAGAGAGAGAGAATGAGAAATGCATTTCAAAATTGGTTTGGCGCTGGTTTGAGGGCATTATAGTAAAAACTTGTGAAGCGAGAGAGAATGAATATTTAGCTCTTTAAAGCGCACAAACTGCCAAAAATTTGATGGATACAAGAGATATTTGCTATTTTTGTAAATAACACTGCCATCCGAGGCGCAGGCTATACACTGTTAACATTTCTGCTAAATAGTAAGGGAGATGCGCTAATTTAGGACGAGAGAGATGGGAGACAGGAGAGCAAAGAGAGCAAAGAG
>JAQIYA010001738.1:0-11709 GCA_034699355.1 Microtritia minima
GGTATGTCAATAGAACGTGTGAACATTTTTAATATTACAAACACTCTATACCTATATATTTGGATTTAAATAAGATTATTCTATTTACTATAAAACTCATATTTAAATAATAATATTGTATTTTTTAGGGCGAATTTTCTCCTTTATATAATTCAGATGTTAAACACACTTATTTTGCGTCAAAGATGTCCTTTAATTTGGACACGTTCACCAGAATTAGCTGCCAAATGTGTATTTATATTAAGAATCTACTCCTATATTGTTAAAGAGATAGTCTAATAATATTTTTTAAAAATTTCTATCACAATAGTTTTCTAAACTGAAAAAATTAAAGCGCGAAGTGAAGCGAAGCACTTAGACTGTAGACAGAGTTTAAAGAAAATTCTCCCTAACATTATATCTCCATACATATTGTTTTTACTTGAAATACTGTAAAACTTTGATATATTGAGCACACGCGGGAAGTATACCCGACCGAAGACGAGGAGTTTTATGGCACTTTTTAAATTTAGTAAATTTAGACATAATAATGAATTTAAAATAATGAAAGGCGGGCACAATCAAAATGAAGGGAAACGGGAAGCGATGCTTCACTATGTTAGTGCAAGTCTGAGTTGGGCACGAGTTTACAAAAAAAAAGATTTTAATTGTTATTTTAAAAGTTTTGAATTAATTCTTAAAATAAAGAATTCAAAGAGAGTAATGATTTAAAACAAAAGACGCTTCTATTGTGATGCTGAAACTATGATCAAGTTTAAGTATGAGCATAAAAAAAATTAAAGTAAAATAATTTAAAGTTATTAAAATTCAATGATAACTTTGAGATATGACTTTTATGCGTTAGTTATTTTAAAATATAATAACTTTCACCTCTCAAAGCAAAATATAACCGATTAATAATCTCTTTCTCCGAAAAATAGACACTCTAGTTATAAGTTATATCTAGATATGCAATATTCATAATCTTATGTTTAAATTTCAAAACTATTATTTAAAAATATTTGTGAATTTTTATGGTAAACATTAAATAAATTAGATGAGCAAGAATTAAATTATATTATCTTAAAAATTCCTAAATTTTGTGTTTTTTGTTTTGTTTTTAAATTTTACATTAAAATTTTAATAATGATATTCAATATTTTTTTCCAAGTATTTTACTGTTAATATATTCTGTTAAACTTTAAGCGCTTTATTTCACTTTGATCTGCAAATGTTAATATTGCAAAGCATTACAAATGAGAGTAAATTATTAACTAATAAAAATATAGCTTACGATTTGCTGCGACTAATAACTTATTTAAATTTAAATAATAAAATATACCAGTTTTAAGATTATAAGAATATATTGCAAATATTGTTTGCAAATATATAAGTAATAAATTACGCGAAAAATGGAAAATCATCATTAAGATAGCAAACAATTTCAATCGCTGCTAACGTTTATGCGTTGCTTTGAAAAGCAAATATTTTCCTTCAATAAAAATGGAAATGTAATTCAAAAATTCAACGCTCATAACCCTTAAGTGTTGGATCAAAGAATTAAACTCTGTTCGCAGAATAAGCATCTTTTCGAAAGGTATGTAAAATTTTATTATAATTTATTGTTGACTATAAATGATTTTTTGCTGTCTAACAATAACCTTGAAGTAATCCATAAGTCAAATAAAGTAAAGCTTATTGGCTTTATTGATGCATAACAGCCATATTTCATTTCGCAGCGCAAACTGTGTGCTCGTAATATATTTTCTTGAAAGCAAAACTAGACTAACACTAAGTGCTAAGTATGTGATAAACGATTTTTGTGCGCTAAGATTTATACTGTATATAAACTATAAAAACTTTTATTCGCTTCATCTTTGTTTCTTATATTAAATCGCAATCGAAATGCTTTTCTTACTGTAATAATAGCACGAAATTCATGGCAATCAAGGCTTTTTTATATTAACTTATGTATGGGTTAAGTTACGGCATAATAATAACAATACTATAATAATAAAAATAGTTTTCCCACACAAACAATGAATTAAAAAGTAATTTACCAGATTTTTTCATACGTCAATAGTAAATGTAATTTAAATGTTAACGTAATAGCATAAAATTAACTTAAGTTTTTTTTATACTGCAAAGTAAGGAAAAAATTATCACATTATTGTAAATTACATTAAAAACTATAGTAATTCGTTTCGTTTCGTTAAATGATTTATAAGTAAAACTTTGAAAAACAGATGCTTATAAAAACTTAAGAGAAAAGTAACTTAATTGAGACTATTCATACAATTGGGTCAAAGCAAACAAAATGCAGATTTTGTGTGGAGAAAAAGTACAAATCGATTGATTGTTAATAACATTCATTTTTTATTTAACCTAATAAAACCACATTCACAACTAATATTATAAATTTAATTACTATTAGAAATTTGTTTATAAAAGCTGATCTGTAGCCTCTCCAATGACATATTGCATCGTCACTTTTTTAATATTACCTTTTATTTATTTAAAATGACTTAATAGTCAATATTTAATAATTACCTGTTAATCAATATGTATTATATAAATCTAACTCAAACCTATTGTAAGAAAAAGACAAGTGTTATATAAGCCGAGTGTTATATAGACGAGCGTGCTATACATGTATAAGCCGCGTCCTATAGTGCAGACTTATATATTTGAATACAATGTGCGGGGAGCATAGCTCAGTTGCATAGGGGGACGAACTTCAAGTCGAAGGACTCAGGTTCGAATCACAGTTGTTCTCAGCCTTCTCTGTTGAGTTGTTATGAATTGTTCTTAAAACTCCTTCACTGGAAATCAGCTTCGGTTGAGTGAATAGGGTCTATAAATACCAATGAATTCAATACAATAATTATTTAATTATATTCAATTCTTTAAATAATTCATCGGTATTATTATTATTATTTTAAATTGTCACTCTTGAGCTCCTTTTTAATATAGAATTTAATTTGATTAACTGTTAAGACCTTTTATTTGCTCTTCAATTAATTATAAACAATGTATAACAAAACAACTAACAATTATTTTATTATTGACTGCTGTTTATTACAGTTTGTTTATTTTTGTAATTATTTGAATTTTTAACGAACAACATTTAAAAAATTTAAAGCTTACTTAAACTTTTGAATGTGAAATCAAAAGTTTACTTTAAAATTATTTATAAGAATTCATTGTGTAAATTAATGTAAAATGATTTTGATAATGATAAAAATTTATTTTAAAAAAAATAATTGACTTTTGATCAATTTATTGAATAAAATATTTATACAGATTAATGAATTTTATTACAAATAGTAATTATTATTATCGAGAGTATAACTATTGTAATTAATAATAAATGTCAATGACTTTCATACAGTATATTAATAAAATACATTCTGATTTAAAGCGTTTTATAAAAATGAATTAATTTCGATGTCAATATTGATGTGAAGATAAGATTGTGAACAGAGCTGAAACACTCTTTAATTTTGTTCGATTGTATAAAATATCGTTAATTAATACTATAACTCGAATGTGATATTTAATAATTATAAGTTCTAAAAAATTTCTATTATTGATTACTATTATGACTAGAATTTTAAATTAAATTCAATAGTAATATTTATATAAATTAATTAAACCGCACGTTTAAATAAAAATACATGAAATTGATGCTGAAAAATATATTTTTAATGTGTTCTCATAAAGAATCATTTTTGAAATATTTGGAACACGAGATTTAATTTTTAAAAATAACTTTCAATCATCAGTCTTAAGACGATATTCAGCTAACATTGAGTAAACACCTGAACATGTTTGGGAATATGTTCGTGTCTAATATGTAACATTTGAGTGCATATTTTGAATTTATGTGAAAATATGTAGAAAAAATGCTCAATTAGTTTGAGTAAATTAAAAATAACAAATGATGCCATCAAATATATTTTAAGAATGTTAATTTTTAGAAATTTTAATAATGAATATTCATTTGACATTAAAAAACTAAACAGTGTTTACCATTACGCGATAACAATATTAATTAACAACTTTTTATCTATTTTATGAAAAATTACACTAAATATAATGTCATATAACTAAAAAATTTAACATATATTTGAATGCCAAGCAGAACAGTTTTAAGGGGAATTTAATAATTAATTATTAATATTTTCCATGATTTCAAATCTTCTTTTGCAAAATAAATTTTAAAAATTGTTCTATATTTAGAGATAATTTTAGATCACACAGTATATATTTAGTGCAAATATTTGAGGTGATTTGGCGTACCTATATTGCGAATAATGCACACGAGAAAATGTTATGCATTACTCTATTAAGAGTATAAATTTCAATTTGAAATTCAAATTTCTCTAATCCGATCATTTTTTGAAAGTTTTTCATAAATCTTTAACCCGATTATTTATTTAATAATGATTAATAAACATTTTTTTTAATTTAAAATTAATGTTGCGAAAAGTTAAGGCCGTAATATATCACACTCACACTCAAATGTTGATTCAGTTTAATATTTAATCGTCAATGAATTCTTTAGGTTTTAAAATTACAAAAATGTTTTATGTTATACTTCAATTGGGAACAAATGCCTCGATTGTCAGTCTATGACACATATAAACTTTTTTGTTGTGGTTATTGTGGTCACAATAGATTGTTTGATATCTATAGAAATAATAAATAACCCAATGTTTACTTGTCTATTATACGAGATATTAAAAAACGAATAATGAAGTTATATAACAAATGAGTGCCGTAAATGTAAATAATGGGGAAAATAATTGATTACAATGATGTGCGTTCATAACCGAAATGACGATTATAAATGAAATGCGCCTCTAATTCGACTCTTTATGCAAAAAACGCAATTCAGATCTGATGGCGACACCCGTTTGAACTCGACATGACAAGCGATTTTGCTGATCGACCTTAAAAATTGGGGCATTTCATATCAGCGCTTGAATTATTTAATTGTGTTGTAAGACCGAGAATAATATAAGTTTTACTTATTTAGTTTGTATGACCACAAATGTGTCAAATATGTATACCAATAATTTGACTTTCAATAATACATGTTCAGCAATAGCGCCGCATTTTCTTGCATATTGTATGAATTATAACAGTTTATACAATATATTCATGTTATTATTTTTAATATTATTTCTTAATTAAAGAATTTACAAACATTTTAGATGTGAATGACATTCAAATCGGAGAGACGTTTCGATTGAATTTGAAAAGTCTTTCTGATTTGAATGTTGTTCAATGTTAATATGATAAGAGAAAGTTTTGATACAGATTTTTCTGTTTCGTATCAAATGTTAATATTCATATTAGTTTATGGATAGTAATTTTGAATTTGGCTACATTTAGTACCAGACTTTGGAAACCCCAAACTTGTCCAATACTTAATACATTATATATTAGTTGCGTATTAATTACATGACCTAATATATAGTACAGGTGGGACTTTCTAATAAAAAAAAGAAACAAAAGCAAAATTTTTATTGATTTTCTTAAACCTAACGAAACGAAAAATATTTAACAAAAAAAACGAAAACGAAACCAAACGATTTGAACAAATATAAGAAATCATAAATATCTTCATTTTTCTATAGATAATGCGCGTATTATATTTGGAATTTTAGGGTATTTTGAATAATTTAAAAGTGAGAGTTAATTAAAATTATATTTTAAGGCTTTTATAAATATTTTTAAAAAATTAAATGCATATTATCTGTTATTTATTGAAAAGTAATTGAAGATTAAAAGATTACTAACCGACTTCATTTTTATTATTTTTATAAATACAGTATAAAAGAAATTGACTAAACCAATCAAATTATATAAATATTCATCCAATTATTTATTATTTTATAAAGTCGGAAATATTTTCGAAGCTAAGAAAAGAGTTAAATTTCTTGAAATAATAAATTTAATAAATCTTATTTATATCTTAATAAATATTGTGTAACATATGTAATATTTATTCTTAAATGAAATATTTAGCATTAAAAGGGTGTTTTGAAAATAATTTTATGTAACGAAAAATATATAAATGCAAATATAGTAAAATTGTTTATTTTTACGAGATTGCTCTTATTTATATAAAATAAAACGATATTTAAAATAATGTTATCAATACAACAGTTACTGAATTATAGTGGCTTATCGGGAGTCACCCAATCGGGAGTTTTACGTTTTAAGGTTCCGGTTTAAGGCTCAATGATATTAAAAATATCTTAGAAATCAAAACATTAAAGATTTATAAAGTTTATTTTATTGATCTTAAAACTTTTGAGCAACATTTTTGTACTTTTTTGTGGTTTAGTCTATGGTATTTCGAAAAAATTTCCAGAACGTGAACATCGTCTCCGTTATATGAATAACAGACAAGTAAAATATTTTTATCGAAATAGCTTAAAGCAATGTAGAATTATTTCTATGTTCTATTCATTGGTATAATAAATAAGTGCACAACACTAACACATACGTTACACACTTTATCGTCAAATTTTTAGGGAAAAAAATTAATACAAAAAAAGCAAATAAAGTTGGAATTATTTTAAATGCTGCGAATAAAAATCGTTAAAACTATTAGCCATACAATTGTTTAAAAGATACTTGTAATACGCTAGCTTTAACCTTTAACCTTTAACCTCTATTAATTTTTATAAAACTTCTATTTGAAAATATTTTTGTATTTTACTGAATTTTTACTGTTTTAATATATTTTAAGTGTTAAAATATATTTTATGATCATATATTAAATAATACAATGCAAATATAAAGTAATATTTTAGATTACAATGATAAATATGTTAGAAAACAAAAACATCATATATGCTTATGAAATAAGACTAATTTCGGTAATTTTGAACGATCATAAAATTATGCAGACCTTAAAAGACAATATTTTACATAATTTAAGAAATATATCATATTATTTAAATTGGTTAACACAGACGATGGCTGTTCCTGTTCTCAATAGTTTTATCTTTATTTTGAATGTTTAATATGTTTCTAACTTAATAAAAACTAATTTACACAAAAGTAATTTAACTTTATTTTAAATTTGTTAAATATTATTTATGTTAATTGATTAATAAATTACAGTAATTTTCATATAAATACTTAAACAAACTAATTAAATACGGCATTTCCTGATATACTATAATGATTAAATCAAGCATTTAATTAAAGTTAAATTCTTTTTTATTTAAACTTGATTTCAAGCTCAGGAATTTTTTTTATTAGACCCTTAAATCATTATAATCGATTTTTTCGTATCAATTTCGTCTTACCTGTAATATAAAATAACAGCATTAAAATTATCATATCTATTCAATAAGGAAGTAGTAATTTTAATAAATTTGAATTTTTTGTCAAATAGTTTGAAATTGAAGCAAAATTTTGGTTAAATCGGTTATCAATAAAATTAATTTAATCGTGAATATGTTGCATAATAAAAAAGTAGATTACTTTAGATTGATTTCAAGTTCTCAGATTTTTAGATTACAGCTCAAAAGATCATTGAATTTGAATTAATAGGCGTGATGTGGGTCTGGAAAGTTTGAAAAATAGAGTATTGTTGTCTTTGTTATTGATATTCTAAGCGTATGGAAGAGCATCACAAGTGGACCTGTTGTACGCATTCATTTCAATATGCCTGCATTGACCGTTAAGCCGTAACATGCAATCTGCGGCACACAATGCCAACTACTGTATCGGCCATCACAATGGATAAATTCAATATTGCCGATTCAAGTACTCCCAATATTTCACTCATGTCTCGAGCGGAGGCCACACACACACTGCTCCGTATCGACTAATTTAGCGTAAGAGAACTCATTCAACGATTGCCCTGAAATTGGAGAGGCGGTCGACTCGAGTGAGACCGTGCCGTACAAATGCGTAGATATGAGTAGAAATGCCAACCATTATTGAATTGAAGCCTGTCTTATGAGGTCAACACAGTGTTTGGCTCGAAATATTTGTTACAAAATGCATTGAAAACTTTTTTTTTTGATTGACTAATCAATTTAAATTTCTACGTGACGTGCAATTATAATTTTGCTGAAGAATTGATTTCAGCACAAAACTTTTTATTTATCTCTCCTTTTTTTGAAGGCATTGCCAGTTTGCGAGAAGAATTCTGAATTATGAAAAAAAGTTTAGCATCATTTCGGCTGATATTAATAATAGTTTTATAAAGAGTAGCGCATTCTATTGGCCCGAAAAACGCAGAAAAGTATTATCCAAACAAGATTAATGACACACACGCCGCATGAGGTGACAGATTAATATACGTTCATAACTTGCAACCAAAATAACCCCAATTCCAGTTTGATTATGAACAACAAAATTATTACTGTTAAATGTGAACTCTCTTTGCTCTCTGTTGCGCATTAACTGATAAGCAATTGCTCGAAACTGTTTTGTTTGACCAATTCTGAACGCATCGCCTAAACGCATATCGCAAACGCATTGCTGGCGCGTTGCCTAACATAGCGTGGATGCCCTGAATCATCATTAATAAATGAAGTCCAGTCAATGTAAACAGCGATACCATTGTTAGCACAGACACGGAGCGCACACACAGTGGAAGCCGTTCGGGGTTTACTCTCGACATGACTGCCTCGTTGTTCCGCAGCGCATGAAAAATTAATTTCTTTTACCTGAAGGCTGTGTCGGTTCTCGTATGTGTAGTGTTTGTGTACGCGTTCGCATGTGTTCGCATGTGTTTGTATGTGTGGGTCCAATTTTGTTAATTTTAATAATATTAGATTTGCAATGGAGAAATATTTCTCACGCTTTAGCAAAAAAACTTTAGAAAAGTGTATTTTTTGCTCTGCCATTAGTTTATTTTGGATGCAATAGAGTCGACTGTAAAAAGGATTTGGTGGGAAGATGTTGGAGAAAAAACTCAGGCATAATGTGAGGCATAATGATCTCAACAAACGTGATTCGGTTCGCATGATCGCACTATAAAAATAGATATACGAGAGCCTAACCAATGAACACAAATATGTTTACGATCAGTTACAGACTGAGACCATCATAGCATACAATACGCCAAATGGCGTGTGAGTCGCTTTTTATTCACGCAAATTCAATGATATTGAATGGCAGGTATCATGCGATGAGTCATCGAAACGACAAGACCGAGCGTTGGATCGATATTGCAATAGTCAGGTCGCATAGCAACTCACGTTCGAGTTTGCCGTTTACGTCGAATTAAATTAAACTAATATCAAAGTGCAGGTGAACTGAACGAAAACTTTTGGTAACGAGATTAAGGGTATGAACGGTATGAGCGAAGCAAAAAAAGTGTGTAATGAAATTGTGAAAAGTTTCACAGTATTGAACATTAAAATGTCAGTTATAATGCAGTGTCACTTCGTTTTATATTCGCGTTTATTCTTCGCATTCAATTCACAGTTAATGAACTCATATCTATGCAGGAATTTCACAACAAAAAAAACTTTAGCCTTAATAAGACAAATATAGTATGAAAATACATACTGTATGAGAAAATATTCAAATGAATAGCTGAATGGCTGACAAAAGCAGAGAAAAGCATTTTGAGTTCTCGAATAATTGGAAAAATTTTAATTGAATTACTTTAATAATAATACGGCGCAAACATTTTTTGGCCGCAAGTTATTCTGTAGAAACGCTTGTTTTCATGTTTTGTGTTTTGTTGTGCAACTCGTGCACAATAGCCTTACATAATGTAAGTTACATTAAGGCAACACGAAATGGCGTTCAGAGTCTCAAACATAAGTAAGTGAGTTATTGGCGTTCGGCCTGATTTGACTGACCATCAAAACATTGCTATGGGTTACGAAATGTCTCCCAAATCGACAATTTCGAGCCATTTCTCGAGGAATGCAGTCATAAGTTATTTCACTAATGCACACATAACTTACCGAAAGTAACATTTCTCTTCTCTCCTCTCTCTTCGCAACAGATTCTACAGCTAAACATATTCTCTAATAAAAACCTTAATATGTGTACCAAATTTTACGCTTAGTTCGCGACTGGAAAGTAAAAAAGAAAAGTGTACACCATTTCGGTGTGGAAATCGCTGATTCAATATATTAGAGTATCTGTTGTCTCGTTCTCATGCTATTACAGCTATACTTTCACTATTTCTTAATTTAGAATTCCTAACCATTCTCTCGATTCTGTGTTTCTCTTTTGCAAATCGATTCTAGAGATTCTTTTCATATGAGAAAATCAAACAATATTTGAATTCAAATTTAAGCCTTAGAAAGTGAGCTCAAACTATGCGAAAGCGATGTATGAATGATTGTATTGACTGTAAGACTTCTCATTCAATAGTGAACTCGTATTCTTGTTTGCTTTCACTTTAATTTATTCACTTATTATTTATATGCGAACAAATAGAAAATAGATATAAAAATTATTTTCATCCAAATAAGTCTATATTAAAAATTGTTGAATAATTTTAATTTAAATAAAAATTGTTTGTTTCACAACAGTTGCCTGTATTAAGGAATGTTCAGCTAAAAACTAAAAAGTCATTTCCACCAGACTCTAGAGAGTTGATGCTTGTATTCGCCGCAAACATAGCATAAGTGCATATCTAAAGTTAGAAACGAACGGTTATTCATTTTGCAAATTAATCCATTATTCATGACTGGAGTGAAGTGCGAGAGAGAGAGAGAGAGAGAGCGACGAGAGAGAGAGAGAGAGAGAGAGAGAGAGAGAGAGAGAGAGAGAGCATTGTTTAGCTTACAAATAGAGGAAGACGAGGAAAGAGCGATGTATTGATGGCACTGATATGGTTTGATGCATATTATATTGGATGGTGTTTTAGCGATGCGGCAGTCATTCATTTCTCATTTTCACTGCATTATTACGCACAAGAATACCTTCGAGTTGTAAGCATATCGGATAGCTTTGGCGTCTTTACGTCTATATAATATCTAACATTAGATAACATTAGATGACTAGCTTTCAAATGAATTTCTACAAAATACGTTATTATATTAGCTCTAATGTTGTTATTACTGTAAGCTTTATTGAGCGGAATTAAAAACACGAAACAATGCGAACCTATCAAAGAGGAGCGTAATAGCAATGCACGGATGATTTTATTTGAACAATAAAAAATTACATATCATGAGCATCAATAAGCAACCGACACAACGCGCACACAACCGGCTCACAGCGAAACGCAGACACAATAATAATTAATTTCGAAGTCAGACCTCAGACCATGTTAATGGAGTTTAATGTACTGTTACGGCTTATTATGCATCTCACTATAATCGCGAGTTGTCTCTACGGCTACCATCAAAATCGATTCAATAAATATAATAATTATTCAACACTAGATATCTTATCAAATATGCTTTTTTTTCGCGAATCTTGAATAATTCAAATTTTATAAATATTAATTTATTAACTTGAAAATAATTATGAGCACACATTAAGGCTTAAATCTATAGAGTAGTTAATTTAAATGTATATTTTGCACACTTTAAAGTGAAAAGAGTATTAATCATTGTTAGAGCGGAGAGAATGCTATTCTCTTCTCTCCACTCGTAACTTAATACCACTATGAAAGTAAATGCCTCTCCACTAATGGCATCGCATATGTCTTCATATAAGTTGCAATAGATTTTGCCATTCATTAGCGAAGAGATGGTGAGATAGATATATATTGAATTG
>JAQIYA010001739.1:0-11709 GCA_034699355.1 Microtritia minima
TAAAAATTAAAAATAGAAGAATTCACTTGAAAAAAATAATTAGTATTAATTGCAAATCATCTCATCAATATTGTAATTCACTGTAATGTATTATTTACAAATGAAAATAATTAACATCATTCTCAGTTATAAGTATAAATAAATTGACTGCTGATTATTCATTTAATTTCCAATTCATCATTTGCGAAATAATACATTAAAAAATTGTAAAATTAAAAAGCGGGTGTGGACAACTCAATTATTTAAGGGAGAAAATTCACACAATTGAATAATAACTAATAATAATTAATCAATAATATGTGTGTTTGAAGTAATTACGCTCGAGCTCTAGAAATAAAGCATAAGCTCAAGCTTAACAAATTTTTATAAAGCTCTATTGAATCCAAGCTCAATCTCTTAATTTTGAGCTTAAGCTCATCCCTACTAATAATACTTTTTAAAATTTCTATAACAATAGTTTTTGCATAACCAAAAAAGAGCGAATAAAAGCAAGCGTTTACGTCATACCAAGTTTTAATAAAATAAAATCAGAATAAATCGTATCAATTATTAAAGTCAATAAATATTAACATAAAGTAAGAATAATTTTTAAAAAATAAAAGAATTAAAATTAACATAATTTTACAATCTTTAAATGTTATTTTTAAATATTTTGAATACCAGAATCTCAAAATGATTTATTTTTATTTTAATCTATTTATGCATAGAAAACTTGTATTGAATCAGTGGCTGTATTTGTTAATAAATGTTGTTTACATTAAGTAAGTTTGTATATCTATGATATTTTCAAATTATTATAAATATATTGCAAAATATAAGCCATTTGTAAAGCAGATTTGATATGATTAAGCAAAGCAAATAAGCAATAAAATGCAGAAATGCTTACTCTCTCTTTTATTGATCCGAAATTTGATGGTATCTTTGGTTGTTTCGTAATTATATTTATTAATGGCAATAATCTCTATATAAATGTCTCCGTCATCATTAATAGGTGGTGATCCGTATAAGTAGGCTTTATTCGATGCGTTCGCATGCAAATAATGCATCCAATTTGGCAAATCTGGCATTCCTTCGATTGATGGCATCAATTCGATGTCATTGCTCTCCGAATTGAGTGCGAATCCAAATGAGTGCACACTTATTGGTACGAAAAATGTTTCGGTAGTGAACACTTTCGATGGATCCTGAGATGCGAACCAACCTATTCATAACAATTCATTACTAATGTTATGTCTCACTATTCAGTCTCATATTTTCTTACCTTTAACTTCTGTGATACTATTTAGCAAAAGGCTTAAAATCAATGCTTTTATAAATTTAAATAACATTTCGATTAATAAGAATGAAAAAATTGAATGAATTGAGTGAAAAATGATGAGAAATCACATCATAGCTGTCAAGAGATAATAAGAGTCTGCGCGCAAACGCATCAATGAATCGCATCTTTGATCCAAAAATATTCATCCGAGTCTACGAAGTCTTGAATATATTTATTTTTCATTTATTTAAATGCAACACAATTTTTTAAAACCCATTTACAATTATTGATAATTTTTGCATTTATTGGTAAAATAAACTGTTTAAAGTCATTTTTGTCAATTACTAAAATATATTTAAGTCACATTTTCATTCATTTAAATTACTGTTTCCTGTAAATATAATATATGTACATATAATTTATATGCATTCAATATTACTACAGCAGAAATGATTAATTTTTCGTGGCGTATGAGTATTTGCTATTTAAATGCTGACGAGTATGAATCAGAATTCACTTATAATGAAAAATTATCAGTTGACAACTCATTATTAGATTCTCTATAATTTATTCATAATTAATTTAAAAATAACAAACTAATGATAGTGGCAATAGAATGGATATCTGCAAACAAATAATGTTTAGATAAAAATATGTTAACATGGAAAAAATTGCTCAAAAAATCACTTCACGACCTGAAAGGAAAAGTGGGAGAAATGAATAAATAAGTGAATGAAATTTAAATTTTATTATTCAATAAAGATATAACAAAATGACATTTTGATTATAATTCTCCTAAAATTAAAGTACATATAAATGAATATATATAATATATATAATCTTTATTTTATCTTATATAAAGTAGATCATTACTACACTAAGAAAATTAATTCTACTATTAATCCACTATCAAGTTTCAGTAATATTTCTTCTTTTCGATAGTAAAACACTATTAAGTCTTTTAATAAAAATATCGATATCCTGTGTTGTGATACCAATAGCGGCGGCAGCGGTCAAATAAGTAAATGCATAATTATCAGAATGCGAGCCCCAATTTTTAAATTGGTATCCATTTATTGTTTTAATTTTGCCATCGATGGGCACAACTCGAGCGCCAGACACACATCGAACAAATAGCATCGATCCTATTTCTGTGCAGTTTATTTCACTATTTCTAAATAAATCTAATGTCATAGCTATAGAGATATCATTATTTTTGGTTTCCACAACTTTTCCGTTATATTTTTCGGCCACAATTTTCATTTGTTCTTTTAGGTATAAATAGTTTTGTTTCCTCTCTTTGATTAGCTGTTTATATCCATTAACGCCGAGATGCAATAACGTGATCAACAAATCCAAAGACGGTGTACTCGAACCTCGTCCCGGATATGTAGAACTGATATCAGAAATAAATTTCGCATCAAAGCCAGCAATTATGGAACCGCCGACCGGAACCATAAAGTTTTTGTCCGAACTTTGAACGTAAGCATCGATTCGACCATTTCTTGATGACTGTTCGATATAATGCATACATTTTGATGATTGCAAGCCGTAAGCGTTGTTCACAATATGAGGTATATTTTTGTCTAAACATAACTTTGAAATGAGTTGCAAGTCGTCATAATTTCGGGGCGCAAAGCATGACGTAGTGCTCAAAATGCAAACTATGTTTTCATTTCCCAATTCATTTATTTTCTCGTTAATCACATCGATATCAGTGACGAGCGAATCATTTACTATTTTATTATCGATAATAATAGGTATAAATCCGGCAGTAATTATGCATTTAAAGCACGACTTTTGATCGATTCGAGGCCACAACACGTACTTAGCGTTGACTCTGCTTTGCCTGAGAGTCAGCAAACAGAGAACCAAACTCATGCCTGTGGCCATCGGAACGACGAAACAGCTCTTTGTATTTGGCGAACCAATACTGCGAATCACATCCAGAGATAGACTATTGGCTAATATATTGAGGAGACTCGAACCGACGGCCTTTGGCTGCACTTCGCAGATATCGCCTGAACGGCCGATTCCGTGACCGAACCCGTAGTGACGTTTGGCCACTAATTGCGAGGCAATGCGTGCCTCGCGTTCGCCAACACCACAGTTGTCGGCATAGTTATTGCTGTCCAGGAGTGAGAGACGGCTGAGCAGCAGTTCAATGGTGGCGTCGGGCCAGCCGTCGAGCGGACACTTGCGCTGCTCTAACAGGTGTGTGATCTGCTTCTGACGCGACGCGAACGCGTCCAACGACTGTCTCGCGTACGTGCGAGTCGTGAGGCGAGAGATCACGCTCTCCAGTGTTTCGTCGATCGCGCCCTCCATTACAACATAAATGATGTGCTAATGATGTCACTCATCAAATCATGGCTTCAGACGAGACACCAGTGGATCAGCAGTTACTCGACAGTCAAATGCGAATCGAAGAGATTCTCGACGGCGTCGACGACGAGTGCGCGCGAGAGGACATCATATGTGCGTATTTGAGTGATGTGTTGGACAACAAACGCGTGACTGTCGACGACTTCGGACTTGGTATGAGTTGGGCATGAGTTGCATCACTAGTTATCACTTTTATCACAGTATATCGACATTGTATTCAATGACACACTTTCGCATCAATTATTTATTAGTTTTGTAACTTTTATATTACTTAAATCATGAAAATTAAATTATAAATTTAGTTTACGTATTGTTTGTTAAGCTATGCTAATATAACAGCGCTAGTGTTAACTCACTTTCAAAGGGCAAAGGCATACAGTTTAACATATTTATATGCGACAAAAACTATTTAATCAAATCAATGATACTTTTATGTGCAATCAATATCTAAATTGCTGTGATCTCATCTGATTTTCGTTCATTTTAATTAACAGTAAAATCTAAACACTAACATTTAACAAAACATAACATGTGCTAAACGTTCATTGAATGCAGTGTTTACTGTATATTTATATGCTTTAAAGAGGCATTGCATTGCATTCATGCAACGAGTCTACGAAATATTATGATGTAATTTCTTTTTCACGGCGTAACGTCTTGTAACTAAAGAAAAGCATTTTAACCTTTTATTAACCCTAGATTAACCTTTTGTAGGGTTAACCTTAGAGTTTAATGACATATAATGACAGTAGTTATCTAATTAGTCATGTAAATAATATCCACATTATGTCACTTTGTCTAGATATTGAGTCTATAGTATTATCATTTTAAACAGGGTTAAAATCAAACATTTTAGCCTAAGGTTAAGGTTAAGGTTAATGAAAACTTTAGCCTTTTAACCTTTGCTCTTCACTACTTGTACCCTTAAGTAAGCCGAACATTGCTTATCTATAGTAAAAAAAAAATTATTTGACAAATTTAATCAAAAACATCAATTTTTTCATAAGATTCAATAATGAAATTTTCTAATAATCATTAAAATTATATAGAATTGTAGAGTTAGCTTCAAATTCTGATTGAACCTTAAATTCATTAATCATTATCACAAAATAAATAGTTTAAATAAAGATTTAATGAGATAATCAGATGATCAAAGAAATGTGATCATGAAATACGATTATCTCAAATTTAAAATTGTTAAGTTCGGCTTATATATTGTAACATTTTTATTTACACCTAATTCTATTGATAAGAGTTTAATAAAATAATTGTGATTAATATATGTTTAAAGAATGTAATCAATGATTCAATTAATGATTTTTGAATATGTTTTAGATTTGGATTGGATAAACGTGTGGCGAGCGATATCACTTCACAATGATTTGAACGGATTGGTTGTTGTGATCGACTTTTTTACTTATTGCTGTATCAACTGTTTACACATTTTACCACATTTGAGCAAAATTGAAAGGGATTTTGAAAACGAAGGCGTTGTTGTAATAGGAATTCATTCGCCAAAATTTGATAACGAAAAGGATTTTTCAAATGTTGCCGATTCTGTGTTGAAGTACAATATAGAGCACGCGGTCGCTAACGATCCGATTGGCTCTGTTTGGGCTAAACTTTCCATACAATGCTGGCCAACGGTTTTAATATTGGGACCAAATGCTGAACTGCTTTTTACGCTTGTGGGTGAAAATGGTCCGCGAGATTGGCTCAACACGTACACTAAAGCAACTTTGAAATATTTTCAATTAAAGAATATGATTCAAACCACCAAAAAATTGTCTCTTCCTTTTAAACTACTTAAGAATGCAAGCTCTGCTCAAATGCTTCGATTTCCGGGCAAAATAACACTTTCCAATAACGAACAAATGCTAGCCATTTCTGATACCGAACATAATCGAGTTATTGTGTCGAATACAAGTGGAATTATTAAGTTCATAGTCGGTGGAAGTAAAGCTGGCTTTAAAGATGGCTCTTTGGATGAGGCGTTATTTAGTCATCCGCAGGGAATGGCGTGGAGAGAGGATTGTTTTATTTATGTGGCCGACACTCATAATCACGCCATTCGCTTGATTGATCTCAATAATAAAACAGTAACAACTTTGGCCGGAAATGGTAGGCAAAGTGAAAGAGTTTGGAGAGAAATTAGTGATAAAGTTGTGGAATTGAATTCTCCGTGGGATGTATGCTATGATGGTTGTGATAAATTGTATATAGCGATGGCTGGTTGTCATCAAATTTGGGTTTTATGCGTTCAGGAAAACACTAAAATATTAGACAAGTATTATCCAAAAGGATCGTGTGTTTTGTTTGCTGGAAACGGGGCCGAACTAAATAGAAACAATATTTATCCGCTTATGGCAAGCTTTGCTCAGCCATCGGGACTTGCTTTGGATTCTATAAGTAATCGACTTTATATCGCTGACAGCGAAAGTTCTTCTATTAGATATGTGGACACAATCACTGGTTCCGTGAATGGATTAGTTGGCGGACATCGTAATCCTCGAAATCTATTTGCTTTCGGCGATTTCGATGGTCGAGGAATTGAATGCCGTTTACAGCATTGTCTCGGCGTTGCATTATCTTGTGATAAACAATCGCTGTTTGTCGCTGATAGTTATAATCATAAAGTATGCCATATTATACCAGACAATGATTGCCATTTTTCAAATTAATCTAAGGTTTATTTAGTTAAAATGAATTATGCTTTAGATTAAAAACAAATCATGTCTATAATTATTAGCAAACACTTGGTTACTTTAAAATTTTAAATCTAAATTTATATATTTTTCTTACAGATTAAGCAAATAGTTGTATCGAGCAAAGAATGCGTATCAATTGCTGGTACGGGCGAAAACAAAAATAAATCTGATTGTAGTTTAATGGTTTGTCAATTTAATGAACCAAATGGTTTGTGCGTGACTTCAGATAATGTTATTTATGTTACCGACACTAATAATCATTGCATTAAGCGAATAGACCTGCAAAATGACTTGGTTTCTGAATTTAGACTGATTAATGTGTCTCATGTATGTAATAACAGTGATATTAAAGGTTCTTCAGAAAGAGATGTTGATTTCAGCGTAAAATTAGACGTTATAAATGTCAATATAGGAAGTAAATTAAAACTCATATTTGATTTGAAATTTAATCATGAAATTAAACTGAATGAAGATTCTAAGCATAAAATAAATTTAGTATTTCCCGGTAAGTTATAACTATATTTTATTATTAAATGAAGTAAATTATTTAGTTTTAAAAATAGATGATTAAATATAGCATTAAATTATTTTGAAATTTTATATATTTATTTTCAAAATCAAAGACTAACAAATATGAATAACTCTTATTTTTATTTTAGTTGAGTCGCCCTTTTTCTGTGTCGTCACAAATTTTGAAGTGGAAAATTCTGAAAAATTTCCTGAAATTGTCTTATCAATTATAAAAGAAAAGTGTGTCGAACCAGATTCGCATCATTATATAGACGTTTATACACAATTTATTATATGCGATAATAATTTAAAATTATGCAAGAAAATTAAAATAAAATTTAGTTTGTCGGTTAAAATAAATTTAGATGAAGAACTAAATGATGATAAAACTGTTATTTTGCCATTTTATTTTACATAATCTTATTTTAATGTTGTATATAAATTTACATATACAGGTATAGAAATGTTAAATTTTGTTAAAACTTTACTTTAAAATTAATTTAAATGTAAAGATTAAAGAATTGTTATACTCATTACATTTTGATAAATTATGAATGAATAAAAACTTTTATTAAAAAAATAGTTTCGATAATGTAATAATAATGTTAAAATTGTTTTATAATTTATTAATTAAAATTGATTTTTAATTTTTATACAAATATTATAAATTATTAAAAAATAATTATTTATTTTAGAAACTATTATTTTTCATCGCACTAAGAGATAAAATATAAAGCACTTTATTTAATAAAATTAATAACATTTTAATTAGAACTTTACATGACATAGACTAAGACAATATTGAATATATATCGCCCATAAGCCGCGTATTATTTATGACTTGTAGTAATTGCCAGTCAAATGCAAAACAATAATATACCCTAAATATGCGACGATATCCCGCGGGCTATCGAAGAAAAAAAGTGAATTTTTCAAAAAATATATATAAACTTATTCTAGATATCACTAATATTCTATTCAAATCCATCAAATTCTTAGGTCTATTTAACATAGAATGCTTCAAATATGTCACTATATTGCTGAAGAAGAGCATACAATAGATTATCTTCACTATTAATTAGAGAATCTATTACTTGGTTTTATTGCGGGCTATACATGGGGTGCGGGCTATCGTCGCATATTTAGGGTAGTAAGAATTGTGCTATGGTTCTAGAGATAAACAGTATTCCGATATTCGTGATGACTTTAAGAAACATTTGAAACTGATTGTGATGAAATATTTCAAGGACTCTAATTGATAAACATAACTAAATAATTAAAATTTTAAAAGTTATTTAAATTTTTAAAATTTTATTTAAAACATTGTTATTTTCATTATTAATAAACCACATTTTATTTCGTCTTTAATAAACCACAATCAGTATTTACTTTTTCTTCATATTAGCCGAGGCCTATAAGTATAAAATTAGGGTATATAATAATATTATGATCACTAAAAATTCATAACTATTTTGTTAATTATATTACTTATAGTAATAAAAATATTAATTTGATTACAAATTGATACATTTTAACAGAAGAGTCAAGTGGCTGACAGTAAACATTTATTCTAATTATAGATTTATGTTAGTTTTTTCTAAACATGTCTTTTAAAGTGTTATAAAGAGATAGTTTATATTAAATTTATATTAATTTTTTATATAAAATATATTAACTGCTATTTTAATTAATATCAATAAAACTAACTTAACTCGCTTAACATAAAAAAATAAAGAAAATTCTATACATCATTGAATTTGTTTTCCTTTTTAAAATGTTATGCAATATAATGTTTAGTTTTTATTTTTTTAAATTCGTATCTTATTTTGGTTTATTGCTGAAATTTTTGGTTTATTACATTAAATGTTAAATACTTGAATGAATAACTGCAATATGAATGTCATGGTATTTCTCAATAAGAAGAGATTTATCTCAATAAGAATAAGAAAGTATTTCTCATTTCATTTTCATTTTGAAAAGTATTAATTATATTTTAGCTGATTTGACTTCAACAAAAGATAACTACAGATATAGTGTCTGTCCATCAGTCTTCCGTATGTATGTCTAAATCCCCTCAAAGAAGAAAGGAAAGAACAGTCTAATAGTAGAGGTATTGATACACATTTAGCTTTAATGTTCTATAAGTTGAACAATAAGGTCAGTATAAAGTTTATACTGACCTTATACTATAAACTGTCAAACGAATAAAAGTGGAAAATCTTGGTTTAACTATTTTTACAAATATTAATAAAAATTTCTCATCAATTATATCTTAAATAAGGGTTTATAAAATTTCAAGGTTTTTACATCAAAATATTTTTATATAAAAAGTCTTGAATGAGGAAAATGGTTAAAAATTTAAATAAATATTGTAAGTAAGTTTTGTAAATAATAAATTTTGTGCTTCTGTTGAAAATTATCTTTACATATATTTATGATTTAAGCAATATTTTACAGCTAATGTCTTCTATAATGAATTCAGTTTTATAAAATACCGTTTTAAAGTGAATTGAAACTAAAAAAACTACTAGTAAAACGTTAACATTATTGAAAACCGTCAAATTTTGAACACTTTAATGCACTGATACTATCAAATGTATTTATTTATAGTGAATTAATATAAGACTGTAAATGTTAGAATATAAACTTATCTGTAAAATTATCTAAAAGTGTAAATGTTGAGCATTTAAATAAAAGCAATGTTAAATGAAATAATTTGATAATCCAAAACTGACTAAATATTATTTTTGATTATACATATGTATTTGTGTATAAATACCAATTTTTATACAAATTATGATTAATTTAATAAACTTTATTATTTAACCGATAAAAACGATTATGCAAAGTCACCGCAAACATTAATAGCATATTAACATTTGTATTGTTTGATTTATATATGCTTTGTTAGAGTTTTCTGCCTTTGAAATCCAACTCAAATCATTCTTTTTATATTCGAATAAAAGATAGTATTTAGTATTTAAAAAGATAATAGATTTTATAAGATAAAATAAAAATAATTGATTTTAAAAAAATTATTATTAAAAATTATTAGATTAAGTGTCAATAAAAATTTTACATTGAAATTTGTAATTTGAAATGTGAGCATTTAATGCACTTTATATGAATAAATATTAATTTTTAAATATAAACTAAAAATTCATATGCAAATATTTTTTGTTATTATCACGTTTAATACACAAATTAAATGATATGCAAATCATTTTGAATTTAATGTTTAAAATTAATTAACGAGTCGTTTTAAATTTCGTATTTATTCAATTTCTCTAATAAATTGTTATAAGTACTAAAAATTTATTCAATTTCCATGGTATAGAATATATACAATATATGTAAATATTAAATATTAATACCATAATTAGCTAATATTCGTCCATTATATTCCCTGATCTGGACTTAAAATAACTTATAAATTAAAGCCATTAAATGGTAGACATTATTAATTAATAAAAAAATGAATAAAATAACAATATATTATAATTTGTATAACAATATATAAATATATATATATTAATATATAATGATAACTTGCGAATGTCAGTCAATAATGTCAATTTAAAAAATTATTAATTGGTGGACAATTGCATTGGTTTAGTCCGGCCTTTAAATTTCATAATTGAACATTTAAATAAATATTTAGCTCATTCTCAACTGCCAGTCTTCATCAGTTCCAAAAGACAACCGACGGCACCGAAGTATCCCTCGTGTTGTAGAAACAATGCTTTTAGTGTTCCGTTCGACCAAAAATCCATGGCGTAAGCGAGAAGTTTCATTGATATTTCATTAACTCGAAGGAAATTGCCAACAAATACAACCCTATTAATGCCCTCATTAACGGCACACATTCGCGATATTGAGCCAATATTATTAGTAATGGTAACTAACGTAGCTCTGGCCAGATCTGCCGGAGTGGCCGCTTGTCGTTTCTCTTTGCACGACATATCGCCGAAACTAAATTATGTATTTAGTAATTATTTATTAAAATAATTAAATAGTGAGGCAATTAATACCTGCTCGCGACAGTGTCTCCACTCAGTCCAAACTTGGGATAATCACCGCCATAGATGTCTCGAACGAGTTTGTCGACGCGAGTCGAGTCTCCGTTGGCGGCGAGTTGTATGGCGTCCTCAAATGTTTCACAACCGGTAAGTAAAGCACATAAGCCGAGAAATGTTCCGCCGCCTAAACTCGAACCGCTCACTCGCTTATATTTTTCTTGTGAATATACAGCTAAAATGCTGACACCGGATCCTATGTTAACCACAAGAAAGGGATATGGATCGCTGAAGTCATACGGAGATTTACTGCATTTATCACTATCTAAAGGTTCTTTAAAATAATAACATTCTTGAGGGTTAAAAGCGTCGATATAATGAATTCCGCGTATCAGAGAATCCATTTCATCGAATTTATGCAATTCTAGACACACTTCTCTTCTAAAATCTGCTTCAAATTTATAAGCGCCGCCACCGGTGGCACAAATCTAATTATATTTGAAAATTGTATAAATATCTTATTGCTTATACGTTCAAACATTTAATAATAAAACAAACATTTAACTATAATAAAGAAAAAAGCTATTTGTTTAAAAATTAAAAAATTTCATGTGAAAAGATATGGTAAGACTTAAATTTATAAGTTTTTTAATTATATTGAACTAAAATATACTTAATTTGCTTATAATTTAATCGAGAAAACAAAATAGAAAAAAAATTGTTAACGTATTTAATAATTATGTATAAAATAAATGTACCGTATTCCCTCACTTTAAATTACATGTAACATTAAGTGAATTTTAGTAAATTTGACATAAGCCAAAACATGTGT
>JAQIYA010001740.1:0-11706 GCA_034699355.1 Microtritia minima
TAAACCATTTCTTATTCCGATCATCTTAAAAGATAAAATAAGAGATAAGTTGGTGAATACCATATTTTCTGTGTCACACCCAATGATAAATTTTTTTATCGTTTCGCATATTTTCTACTTTAACCATAATAGTGAATATTAATCATTGTTGCGAATATTATTATTTTTGGTTCGTTAAAGAATTTATCTTTCAATATATTTTCTCTCTCCTTCTCTCATATCTATTCATACATGATTTAACGAGAGTTATTTAATTACGAGATAATAATATATTATATATTGAATCATGAGATATCTGATTATATACCCAAAATAAATATTTTTGAAAATTAATAAATGACTTTAAATAACACATGATTAATTAAAATAACTTTCAACTAGTTTTGAAAATAAATTTAAGATCCATGAATTTAAATTAATGCTCATCTGTTTAAGTAGTTTCAAAAAATACATATTTTATTATATGATTTTTTTAGCATATTTTAAACATTGAATACTATAATTAATAAAGTTAATAATGTGTGCATAAATACACAATTAAATAATGAAAAATTATTTAATTTGAAATTAAATTAATCAAGTTTATACCTTTTAATTTATCATTCAATTAATCTCATAAAGCATTTTCTTTAAATAAAAATTACTTTTGTTACGCGCATTTGCAATTTACAATTTTTATATACAAAAATAAGCATTAATAAACAAAAGTTAACAATTAAAATATTTTAAATTTGTTTTAACTAAATTATTCGTAAATTTTTTAAGTTGCAAAAATCTAAATAACTGAATTAAAAAGTATTAATATTAATAAGTGGTACTCGACTTACGAGTTGTATTTCTTCAATGAAAAGTTGTGGTCCACTATTCAGATAGACAGCTACACTCAAATACAAGTTCTGATCTCATCAATTCTAATATTTTATTACAAGAGTTGTACAAAAAAATATTGTATATAAAATAAAGTAAAATATATTTTAAGGGCAAACGTAAGTTAGAGGAGAGCGAGAGAGACTAGTTTTATAATGCATGATGTGATGTTAAATACTTTATATGAAATAATATACAGTATGTGTAACATATAACTATATGCGAGGCACAAATTTAACGTAATTTATATGTGTCACAGCGGGATCTAAATGGAAACGCATTCAAAAATATAAGCGTCTATTGTATATATTAAATGTTAGTCAACTATCATAAAATTTCTTTTAAATATAAATAAATATTATTTCTTCACTTAATGTTCTGTATATGTTAAAACTTTCTGTAAGGCATTAAATTATGAAATATTTCGAGACTTTTATTAGATTTTCGAAATCTTTTAATACTTTTAAACTGACATTTAAAAAGTTATTGTCATATATTGTCGGCCAAAGAATTTAATAATATCATATATAAATATTTAAAATTTAATGCTTGAATCATATTTAGTCAGTTAGGGATACAACGCGTTTTTATCAAACAAAATTATATAATAAAATTAATAAATTTTAGCCATTAATATATGAAAATATAATTGTAAAATTTGGTCTCACAATAGCATCATTTCATTAAGTAATATGTGTTGAACCGATAAATTATAGTTAAATAGGTTGCACTGTGGTTTCGGTGGTAATAAAAAATTCAAGAATGATTTACGAGGAATGCAATAAAAGTGCAGCATAATGTCATTTTCATATAAAGTCGGTCTCAACTCATATACAAACTTTCGCATGTACGGCACACAACCCGCACATAGCTTTGATACGGTTTGCACGGTTATACATATCTTGCGAACTCATTGTTAACACGTACGGCTTAAATAGTCTTAATATTAATATTATCTATATAATAATCATAAATGTCTTTTTTATTGAATTATTTTGCTAAATATCTTTATTAGTTGTATTAAAGTTATAGCTGACAATCAGGAAAGTTATAAATTTGTTAAAGAAGTTAACGACAGATAAGCCATAAAACGAATTCACTAATAAAATATACGATTAAACAAAGAAAAATTCAATTAGTTTTCAATTTCCAGAAACTATTTTACTGATTCAAAATTCTTCGCACACATTAGATATTTTTTAGATAAAAATGAAATCAATCTTTTTCACTATTGTATAAAACTCCTAAATCCTTAAATTTTTTCAATATATAGCAAACACTGCGTTCTAAACGTATGATAAAATCTTATCATAAAGAAAACTAATTAATTTCATTAAAGCAAAAATCAATTATAATATCGATCCCGAAGGCATCACAAGAAAGAGTGAAGACTTCTAAGCATAGCGTAGGAAATGCTTGTAAGCCGTGGCTGAGAGTGAGTTTGAGAGAGAGAGAGAGAGAGAGAGAGCGAGCGAGAGAGCGAGAGAGAGAGAGAGAGAGCAATGAATATCTGATGATTACTTAGGAAGTGCGATTGGCGTAATGTAAGCGTAGAAGGAAGAAAAAAGTTGATATTTTGCGGAGAAAAGTGTTGACCTCAGCTCATGCCATCAATCATAGTTTAGACAGCGTTTGGGGCGAAACCGCTGTCCGTAAAAAACATCAAACTGAAGATAATAAAAAAAAAGGTGGAAAGTGTGGCGAACAATATGTTGTTCGCCGATGCCGGTCATCAACAATGAAAATAAGCTCTCATAGCTCTCGTCTCGCGATATACAGGTCTGTGTATTGAGGTCTGATATCGATTTTGTTGATGAAACATCACTTCATATTAATAATGATTTGAAGACTGGTAGTCATTCTTCTTCGTCTTTATTAATTATTTTTGTTATGACTATTTTTTCCCCGTCTATGAATCTCTATTTCTCATAGTCTCACACTATGCTCTCTGTAATTATTAATAATTTGAAAAGAAATGCTTTTGTATCGCCACAGGAAACGGTAAATTGTAATTACAATCAATTCTATTTATAATACCAAATCAAAATATTTTACATTGTTTTGAATTTAATTCTTCGATTTCAATTGTCTTCATTTTTTTTAAACAAATTAATGGTTTGATAAAATTAAGCTCAAATTAAAATTAATTAAAAATAAATTTTGCGTATATTAAATTATTGAGTATGAAGTATGGAAATTGTAAGATAAGCACAATTAATAACTATTCAATTAAATTCAATCGTTCATATTAGGTCTGATTTTCCTCAAAGGAAGCACTACATCCTAGCACTAAGGAAATTAAAATCAAGTATCAATAATAATGATTTTAACATTAAAAGCCATTTATATAACAATAGAGCACACTATATGCAGTTCATATTGTATACAAATTAATTTTCTATTGTTTTTTAACGATTGGCGCTAAAAAACATGCCAATATATCACTTTATGTGTGACATTGACATTGATTCAAATTTATGATAACTGTTTTGATTGATTAACCTTTTTCATAGTGACATTTTGTCTCTTAATAAAGTAATACATTTGCGATTTGGTTTTTTTAGCAAACAAAAAATATGAAAATAAATGTGACAAATCTTTTATAATAAATGGTTCTTTTAGTCATCATTTAAAGCGTATAACTAATGCGATGTTAATATTTCTTCAAATCTACTATAAATAACTGTTAATCTCGGATCAAATCAAGGAAAAATTATTTTGTACTTTAAAGAATATTTCTTCTTTCATATGGTATATCGATGTAAAAATCTTTTAGCCATTAGTCATATCGGTATAATAAAAATAACACTTTTGAAAATCTCATTGAAATAAAACATATAAAATTACCTCAAGAATAAAAAGTATTATATTGAGGCACAAATCATGCATTGAATTCTTAAAGAAAGATTTACTTTTTATTATTTCGAAAATCACTAAAGTCTTGGTCGGCGACCGCACCCATCAATAGAGAGCAAAAAGTGTTTTTTGATATCCAAAATGTTAGACACAAAAAATGTATCGATCAATCAAAATATATTCTGGCAGATGTCCTATTATTTTATAGATTTCATATTTTACGTCTACTTTTCTTCTTCAAATGAATGCAAATAATTACACCATCTTTTCATATGGTCATTGTGACAATCAATATAGACTGTCTCGATTATAGCAAACAGATTTTTTAAAATATCAATAATAATTTCATAATTTCAAGTAAACATTATTAATTATTTTACTACAGTTGGAGAAAAATTTTAAAAGTCATACTTGCATATAGTGTGAGATTAGTCACAAACTTGGATTTATTCTTAAATATGATACTTATACTCAATGGCTCACATGCTTGCAGTATAAAGTCTCACACTTTACAATCTCCGAGTCTCTCGAGTGTTCCTTTAATATATAACTTTTCTAGTGTCGAGTTTTACATAGAGAAGTACTATCTGTTTCATTTTTTATAATGCAGTGCTGCTGTAAATAAGTTATTTACAAATAAAACTTTGCTTTGAAATTGGAAAAACAAGAGATTTTGATAGCGAGGGAGAATTACTACAGTAAAATATTTGATCATTTGCTTCATATAAGTTGCTTATTATAATTTAGATTAATTAATTGAAAATAAAATGCCTAAAAAGAAACATATTATAAGAATTCATTAGCTATTATGATTATTTAAAATTATAAATATAGCTTTAATTAATTTAATATAGTATTACATTATAGCTCGTCGCGAGTGATACAAATCAATATTATACCATATAATTGAGAATTGATAAATGCAGTCTAGATATCAATAGCAAAATTACGAGAGTGTAAAGTAATTTAAACACGTAATTAACACTACGATTTCGACAAAGCCATTCATTCAATTGTCAAGTTTCGACTCGAGAGAACCAAAAGGAAGCGAAAGAGTCGGAAAAAAATCAAATAATGAATGAAAAATCATGGAAAGAAAGTGAAAGTAAAAGTCAGCGACGCTTCGTAACAATTCGTTAATCATAAAGTCTATCATACGACTACCACAACAAATGGTATTTATGATGAAATTTTTCCGATGGAAACTTTTTTCCTAAGTTTCCCATCAAAAAATTGGCGAAAAAAATCTCTGCGATAAGAAAGTGAAGTCCAAATGATTCTCAAATAATAATAAGTGCAAAAAATTTTCAATATCACAATACGCCCAAAATCTATCGCTATATTTATAGTCCCAAATGTATCCGACATGAAGCCACAAACTATTTGAATTTTTTCCCTTAAAGGTGGTTTCGATTTTTATTTATTCTTTTGCCGCAAAAATATTTTCCAAGTCACTACTAATCCAGTTTGATGTAACATTATGTGGAAAGTTATATGTGAGTCAAAAATGCACACACATATTATTGCATATAAAAGAAAAAAGTATATAATCTTATACGCAGCGTATAAAAAAAAGTAGTAGAACTGGTAGTCAAAATAATTTCATACGGTTTTCAATTGTTATTATTGTTGGCTATAGCTCTGACGAATTGAAATCACAAGCCGGGAGAAGGAAAGTGAACGCAACTGAATAGAGGCTACTAATGAAAGAGAGGGTCCATTTTATAACTTATATATTTAATATTCAATTGTAGAAATTAAATTCACTTTTTAGTTTGTTAAGGCAAATATTGTTAACTAAAAATACAATTTCACAAAAGTAAAATTGCAGAAATGCGTCGTTTATATAAACATATGAATGGTAAACATATAATGAAAAAGTTGGTAATGAATGCGGCGAATAGTGTAAGAACTGGTTGTTGCGAGTCATTTGAAATTCTGATGCTGTCTGTCTGTATCTTTCTATTTCTAAAAGTTTAACTTTACATTAATTAACCCCGTATTATATATAAAATTAACGTAATTATAATTTAAAATTTTTTAATTAAAATTAAAGTATCGCATAATTCGCCAATCACTACACACTCAATAAGTCATAGCCTTGAGATTATCCCACGTACTAATGAAATAAGTATATAATCTTACGTTTCACTGAATTCAAAGATTTTTCGTAATGATATGCTTTAGCAATGCTTGAATATAAAATTTGATTCAAGTGCCTGTAATTTCAAATTAAAAGTTTTAATTCATTAGAAAATAGTTTTTTTTAAAAAGTTAACAATTTTAATCGTTAGATTTGTGGTAAAACAACACGAATTAATAAGTATATAAAAATTAAAAAACCAAATTTAATAGTACATTATTTGAGAAAAACATGCCTTATATTAACTTAAAAGATTTATGGAGAAATAAATTGAAAGATATCTCGCAAATGTTATAGCAATTAAGATCAAATATTAGTTTGAGTGGAATAATTTTTGTGTATTAAGTCTTAGCGATTCTTATATCTGATTATCCAATCAATGAGTGATTTAAAGAAGAAAAATTTGTTGCGCTCATGAAAGTGATTGCAGCCATCAGTGGCTGTTCTGTTTGTTTACCTATAGAAATAATACTCTACGACAACGCTTCGGGCTATGTATGTATATTTTTTGGTGGCCGTATTTTTTTATAAGAAAGCCACTCGAAAAATGAAGTGAAACGTCTATTGGGGAATCAAATTAAGCATAGATTTAAGCGCACTGACTCTGACGGGCGAGTATTTATTTGATTGGAAAATTGCTATTCAATTCTCAAAAGATCGAAATAGCAATTTCGGTCTCATACCAGCCAAACCACGTTAGAGACATGTCTTCCTAACAAGAATCACCCAATTTCTCTGTCTGTCTCTCTTGTGTATAATGCAAAACCGAGCTCAAGAAACCAACAAAAAATAAGTGATATACTGAACATCATTAGAACGGCTAATGTGATACAAAAATTATACTACACTTGTGAAAAGACTGAATATACTATACAAAACATGTATTTGAAGAGTAACTAAAAATAAAAATGTTTCGTGAACACCAGACGTTTTTTCTTTCATTATGAACAACATTTCCCCCTTTTTTAAAGTGCATAAACAGCATAAAATAGTAGCGCATTAACTATGCAACGAAATGCATAATAAAAATCTTTTTCACGTATAAATCATTTACGATAAAGGATATACTATTTATGCTATTATGTTTAGCTGGCATTGAAAAGAAGGGGAGACACAGACGATGAGGCAGTAATTTTAAATTGATTGAAAAGTAGTCCATCATAATACTGTACGTTTCGCAACAAAAAAAATCCGGATTTGAAAAACATTTCATTGTACCTTTAAATTAGTGGAGGAAAACTTAAGCCCCGACAGTGGATTTATCAGCTGACTTACTACTGGAAGAGGCTTACGCTTAATTCTAAGACATTTATCATAAAATGGCTAATAAAAAATTCGTATCACTCAATAGTGAGGCGAAGTACGACTTTGAAATTATTGCATAAGTCATTACCCTATAAAGAATTATAAAGAATTGTGAAACTTTCATTTTAACTTGAAAGCGTTATTTTTCTCACGATTATTTTCTATTATAATAAATTAGATTATTATAAAATTCCTAAGGTTTACAAACTCGAAACAATTTTAAAAAGTTATGTTTGTAAGCATGACATTGCAATACTCAATGATCTCGAATAATTGTTAAAACTTATAGCGTGTCATTTTGGTTTCGCCATCTTTCCATTAGAGGAAGACTGTTATGTGCTGTGCGTAAGGCTTATTGAAACAGTAAGGTGTCGGTGCGGGTAATGCTGGCCAACAATTAAAGTTTTTAATTTTGCACAAACAACTAATGTCAAAATGATTATTTAGTTCTTACCACACTCTTCTCTACTGCTTAAAAAGATATTTTCAAATATGTTTTGGTGCTTATGAAAAGTGATTTGAAATTTCATTTTCATTTTAAAACCCAAATCAAATTATACGGTGTTTTCTTGAAATTGAATTATGGCAGACATACGTGTATTTATAAATCCATCAATATCTTATAAAATTCAAATAATAATAGTTAATAAGAAGAGCCTTTTAATACCTCACTAAATAGCTTTAGTGATCGGTATAATAAACCATTAAAATTCAAAACAGACTTTGTTAAAGCAAATTTAACTTTTTTCAACGGGGCATAAGTGTGTTTCCCCGTAAAATTCACTGCAATTTATCAAAATTTTCAATTAATTCAATTTCACGTATAAACTGTCAAACCTTTCCAAAAAAATAAAACAAAGCAAATCGCTTCGTAGTTAGCGAGAAAAAAATATCCATTTTATGATAGCTTAAACGCCGTCAAAAGGTTATGCGCATTAAAAATGTATTTATGAAAAATAGCTAATAAATTTCAGGCTAATTTGTCATAAATTTGAAATTTTAGCAATCATTAATCTAAATCACTTGTTGGCAAATGCCAGCACTGACCGAAAACTATTCACACTTTATTAAACGTCGCGCACACACTCTCGCATCGACACGGAATTGGAAAATACATTTTTAAGTAAGAGAAAAGGCTGTTCAATCTTACCTTTTCTTTTTTAAGTCTGGCGAAGAATGCTCGTGAGGTTCGTTACTAATATTGGAGTGCAATGCTTGCTATAATTGGTCGTACTTTCAACTATAGCGTGAGACTAATCCTTCAAAAAGCGATGATAAATCACTGACACGCCAGTTATATAACGTATACACTTGTGCTCTTCAAGAATGGCAATCGCGATGATATTTAAGCGAAACACACCTGAAAATAAATCAGATTCGTATGAGAGAAAGTGGAAATCAAATATTAAAATGATATTACGGCGTATTTAATATATATATACACTATATATGACTTATATATAATTAATGAAATAAAAAAATTTGTATTCCTCTTCTCTCTCGATATTCTCACCGAAGAATTTAAATTACTTTTTATTGCTTCAGTTTGTGTGACTTATTATTATTTATTAAATCATAAATGATAGCTTTTGTTCGCTTTGAATATATTAATTTCTAATTATGAATATATTTTCACGTCTGTATCGAGATATCAATGAATGAAATAAATAAAAATGAAAATTAGGCCTTTTCTGATGAGCTTTGGTATGAATTTTTCAGCACAAACAAGTAAGCTGTCAATTAATAAATTAATAAATTGATAATTTGAAATCGAAAATTAGACTGACGAGTGACGATAGTTTGGGGGCAATTCAATTAAATCGCGTAGAGTTGCCAAAACAAATTATTTGCTGGTTTGAGCACAAAAGTGCTCCAAATCCACAACTTTCTAAAGTCTCGTTAAAGTAGTGAAATTATTTCTGTGCGCTCTGTTATTATGTTTTTTTTGCACTAAATGGTCTCAAATATGAAATTAAATTAATTAGTGCTGACAATTAAATTGGTTAAATCGAAATAAAATATGTACATTCATCAGTGAATGGCATTTAGTTTTGTTGCCTAAACAGCGACTGAATATGTTGTTTATAATTAAATGAAAAATATGAAAAAAATAATGGACACAAAAAAGTGACCTCATTTTGTTGTTGTATATGAGAAATAGATAATTATATTTCAAAATTCATTGGACAAGAAAAGAAAATTTAATTGAATTTTCAATAATTAACTCATGTGTGAATTCAAAGCTAAATAATAACATATTTGATGTTTTATTGTTTTCTAATCTTGATTTTGAGAAAATTATTACTTTCTGTGTTAAGTGAGCGGTTAAATGAAAAATTATAAATTGCTATATATAAACAAAGAAATAAATACAAATGTTTATAAATAGATATCTATTAATTTTTAAAAATATTAAAGAAAAATTTAAGCTTATAATATCATAGACAGTAAGCGTAGGGTAACTCGAAAGGCAACTCTTAAAAGTACAGTATTATAGCGATAAGACAATTGCCATCATTATTGTTCTTCGGTTGACAGGAATAGAAAATAAAAGAAAAACTTCTGTCGCTTTATGACAACAGAATTTTGTGAGAAAAAGAAAACGATAATGAAAATGAACGTAAAAAATTATGTCAGCTATTATGTCAGTTGTGAGTGAATGTGAAATAATTATGGCTAACAAAAGAATCTCTAGCTATCACTTGTCGAATGGGAGTCTCGAGCGTGAAATAAATTTAATTATTTCAGAAATAAAAAAATAGGTAAATTCAGGAATTTACAAAAATGATATTCTGGAGATTTCTATAAAATCGAAAATCTTACAATTAATCAAAATCTTGCCAATAATTTCATAATTAAATAAAAAAAATTATTATCATAGGAGTGTTAAATATTATCACTTTTAAAAATATGCGCATTATTTGCTTTCAAAAATTTTATTTATGTCAAAATTTTATCAAAAGTAATAAAAATATTTAAAGATTTTTCACTAGAAATTACTATGAGATAAATTAAGTACATATTAAGCATAACGACTAACGCAGAGTAACATTAGTGCAGTCCATACAGTATAAAGTTTATAGTTTGCGAGCTTTTCATAACTATTAAGGTTATGCGTTAAAATAAGTACCAAAACTAATAATAACAATAATATACATTATCAGATTTATGATGGGAAAAGTATACGAGAGACACACTCGTATAATGATTTTGAGAGCAAATACAGATCTTTAATAAAGTGTATCCGATGGCCTTCATCTCAGCCCTATTTTAATGTCATTGAGTTGGCCATCATTGCCATCAATGGTAATACTATATCTCTATCATTTCGGATCGTCGTCTGCGAGCCGATCAAAGAGAAAAAATTGCAAAAGGAAAAATATTTTCAAAGTAACAAATTGCCATCGATAACAATGTTAATGTTAATGCATTTTGGTTGTGCACACATGAGCAGCGATTTGCTAAAATCGTTGCCCACAAAAATCAAATCATTTAATTTATGACTTTTAAGATAATTATAAGAAATTCCCATTTATATGAATCTTTCTTTTATAATTTTTTTCTTTTTTGAAAGCATTTAGCAAAAGATTTCAGTGACAAAAATTGTTTTTAATCGATTTGGCTTTTACTCTAAACACTGAGTGCTGACAGAATTATTTGAGAAAATATCGAAAACTTAATATAGAAAGAGGAGAAAAATTTCAAAACCAAGTTAAAAATTCAACTCACACTTACAATTTTTTTTCGCCGATAAGTACAGTTTAAAGTCTAACTTAATAATATCACTGAATTTCACGTATTTAATAGCGTTTAGAAAATAAAAATAAAATAAACACGTTGTACACCACATTTGACTGCAAATCGCAGACAAGCAAAAAGAGTTGAAAGCATTTTTCAATTGAGAACTTAATCAGAGCTGATGACACACCACAACACAGCAAACACACCAAAACACACCACAAGCGCACATAACTGCACAGTGCAGTCGACTAAAGCGATGTCTGCTGATGTCCGGCAAACAAAAGCGCGTTTCAAAAGCCAACTAAATGGAGATAAACGCTGGTAAACGGTGTCCGCGAAATGGACAATACGGGAATTAAGTTCAGACCTGCCTCTCACTCATCTCACTCTATAGCCTCGTCGAGCAGTTCGCTATATTTACAATAATGCTTCACTCATTTCCTCTCACTCTTAAGTGCCCGATTTAGCCAAACGAAGGGACTCTAAAGTTTTCGGAGACCCTCTCAACTCTTCAAAACTCTCGAAGCGAGTGTGCGTTGTGTTGTGAAGTGGGCGCTACTCTTTGCTGGAGTTTAAGGAGACTATGAAAATACTTTTCTCTCGTTTATAATGAATATCTGCGCGATTTGTTTCGCGTCATTGAAATGAACGATCGCTGATTTTTGCAAAGAGAACTTTTAAACTGTGACGGACTTCGTTGGGTTCGCTCCTAAACGGTTCGCCCAGTTGTGGCTCTTGTTTTTGGTCTTGTTTTGGCTGTTCGGCTCATGTTAGCAGAGTTAGCAGAGTTAGCA
>JAQIYA010001741.1:0-11698 GCA_034699355.1 Microtritia minima
AGTTGTCTGCAAAGCCACCACCGAAGAGGTCATCGGACCCAAAAAGAAACACTTGGACTGTAAGACCGCTCTCTTTCCTATTTTTCCTTTAATATCATTTTTTCTCAATTTTAATTAATAGAAGAAATATTAAGCAGAAATCGTTTTCGCATTTTATTATTAACTCGTACTGTATTTCAATCATCGAAGTCATCATTTCATCATTTATTCATGTATTTATTGAATTTTTATTTACAAATGTTTTTACACAATTGAATGCCAATATTTTGTCAAAATATAATATATTAATAGATAAGTTATGATAAGATAGTGTATTATTTATAGTTAATCTGTTGTGTAGACGATTATAAATATATTTGATTTCTTAGAAACTAAAAATGGAATTCAGATCCTATTTAGATATATAGCAATACTTATGTATTGATATATGTCTTGCTATCTTAAAGTGAATAAAATGTAAATAATGAGATATAATAGCGTTTCCGATATAAAATGAATATATGATACTTTGTGAGCGCTACTCAATTGCGTCAATAGCTTGACTTGCCTTGAAATAACTGATTTACTTTTAATTGTAGTTATATCTCGGGTACTGATAACAAGTTTACTTAATTGTCTTGTTTTGTAAAATTAAAACTTGATTAACTAAATATTTTGAATAACGTTTTTAATGTTTAAATGTAGTTATAATTATTTGTTAGCCAACAATAAATACCGGATATCATAATATTATGAATGGAAAAAAGTATTTTTATTTATAAAAGATGAAAATAAATGTCGCACACAAATACTATACAGAAAGTGCAGTATTGAATGATAAAATTAAAGCGACAAATTTAGAGCATATTTCGTTTGACAGATAAGTTAAGATACAATAGTATACAATACTATTTATAGTAAACATTTTGTTCTATATATGTGTACGCATTTATACGTTATTACGTATTATATGCGATAGAAAGCCTAAGGGAGATCCTCCTTGTTGTGGGTCGTCGCCGATCGCTCCCAAATATAAAGGGCCGCAAAAGCAATGCATCCGCCTTTTAATAGTTCACTCACTACACAACAAGTTTGCAATCAGTTGCCCCTTTTGGCTCAACAATCATACGGCAATAATGCCTTTAATCTAGCATTTCTTGTTTGGCGAAAATATCAATATAGTAAATCCTTAATAAATTGATGCTTATATTTCCAGTAGTAATCTTTTAAGTATTGTAATAAACTTTTTCCTTTGAGTAATATAACTTATTTAATACAAACTAAATAAAAAAGTTCGTTAAACACGAAATATCTCTGATCAAACTGAGTAGTAATTTATCATTTGTCGCTCTAATATATCAAAAAACAAGCAAAAACTCGTATAAAACTCGTCTTTTCTTATATATTTTTAATTGAAAAATGTGTTGAGCGGAAAATATTGTTTAATTAAATGACCCAAATTCACAATAAATACTCGAGTTGTGTACTTAATACAGTGTGTGACTATATTTTTTGCACTCACTCTGTTGCTAGAAGTGACTAATGATTTATGTTTATGTATAGACTGTAATTCAAATGAATCTGAATTTATACTTATTTTTAGTATAAATATATAAAAAAAAGACGGAATATAAGAATAATATTTGCCGTAACGAAAAAGCAAATGGTGTTTATTTTGCAGTGAAAATCCGGCTCAGATCACGATTTTTGTCTGTGTTATGATAATACTGAAAAGAAAAAAGATGATGAGCCAAAAGCTATGCGAGTTGTGTATCATACGAGTTGTGCATACTGTACAGTATGGGAAAACTGAAAGAAGAAGATCCTGTTGAGAACAGGATGTGCTCAAACATTTTGTTACTCGCAGATTACCTCAACAATTTTGCAACCGGACCTAATCTACCTATTGCTCTATTCGATTGAGCTCTCCATTGCTCACTGTTGGGAGGGTCGAAGCTGTGCGAGAGCTGTTGCGCTAACTTAAGAAACACAGTGTGTGTTATCATTATTTTTTAGAATCACTCTTCTATGATAGACAGGCGCTCCTTTGGCTCTGACTCTGGCTTCATATTTGTTATATATGTTAACCATTTTTGTTTCATTTATAACACATAAATATCGGCCCTTCTCTTATTTAGAAGTCAGTCTCTTGTGATGCTGTGGAAAAAGTTACAACTGATGCTATTAAATGGAGTCTATTGAGTCGCTCGCAACAGATATTAGTGATTCGAACTCTAATAGTGCTCTGGTAATTATTTTATTAAGTTTTCAATTATTAAGTTTTTAAAGTTACCATTTATTGGATTTTCGATTCATTAACTAATATTGCATCTAAAGATGATTAGTGCCATAAATGCAAACACCAAATCATGGACTGAAGACAAGTCTCGCCGAAGACTACTCGAGTCTGAAGATTCAAGTTATGATTCCGATTACGAGACCAATGATTTGGAACATCCAGCTATTCAAAAGTTACCGTCTTTACCGGCGATACATCACGACGAAGTGTCCCGAACTATATCGGACACATTAGGAGCAGAATTCGACGAATATGTGACCCAAAGTTTGCCTCAACAAACCATTCTCGATGTCATTATTAATGATGCAAATTATACGTCGCGCGTCGAGTTCGGTCTGAAATTAGGCTACACTGAAACGCAAGTGCAAATTGCGTTAATGAAATTGGGTCCTCGGGTCGGACAAAACGAACTTCTCGGCGAACTCATCAAACTGGGAGCGAGTGGTCTGAACACAGTCACCTTAAACTTGGGGCGAACCGTTTCATCCTTTATTAACGATATATCTAATGGCGGCGATAAGAGTATTACGTTTGACGATAATAGTGACAGTGCCAACTTGAGACCTATTGTTATTGATGGCAGCAATGTTGCAATCAGGTAACAGTAGTTTGCTATAAAAAGTAATTGTATGTATGATCTCATTTGTGCTGCTTCTCTACTCGTTTTACGCGTGAATCAATTGAATTTAATCTAGACATTCATCTTTAATCTACAATTACCACTTATTATCCACTTGAATACAAGTTATTTATTCATCCTATTTGATTTGGTTCTAACTATCTTTTGATTAATGAAGTATGAATTGATGATAGTGCGAGTTCATTCAGCTCTTTCTTGCTATAAAATATTATTTCAAATATTATTTAGCTATTGATATCATTAACCTTTGGATATACTTTTCAGAGTAATCAAATGTAAATATCCTGAATGTAGAATAAATTAATGCCCGCATATAACTTTTTAGTATCAATTTAATACTAAATTCATAAATTTATGTTTATTATACAAGTTTTTATAATAATGAATTTTATTAAATTAAGGATTCGTTTATAATTAAATTGATAAGATTTTTGAGCAAATTTAAAACTATATGAAATATTTAACTTAAGTAATAATTTGTTTATCTTATAATTCAGTTTATTATTATTATTATTAGATAATTTATATTAAGCAAACAGTTTACAATTATAACAGTTTGTTTCTTAATATAATTTTTAAAAATTCAGTATTTCCAATATTTTTCATACTATACCGGTGTACTCACATATATTACTGCAACTTGTTATTGAAATTTTTCTATTTATTAAACGCAACAAAAATTTAGATCCGGCCAATGGCCAATTTAAAATATACTTTTTAATTAATTTTTTAAAGACACTTTTTATTTGTTGTAAAAGTCACTCTAAACGAAAACGATAAAAATGCTTAACATCGACCATTATTTAGAGTCATCTTTGCTACTATTTTTATCATGCCATCAAATCTGGGAGTCTCAGCAAAGTCATAGCAAATAATAATACGGATTGCTTTGATAATGATTATAATTGTGTTTCTGGACAGGTAGCCATAGTTTTTAATAGCATCTCGATTGCATCTCCTCTTTTGCATGAGGCTCTGCACGATCATGCGAAACGTGCCGCTTAAGAATAGAAAGTGGCCAAATCGTGACTTACTTCCAGTTACGCCCCGCCGTTCTCTCATGTTTTCGATGTTCAATTATGAAACTCTCAATTTTATTTCTCGTTTTCACAGTCATGGCAACAAAGAATGCTTCTCTTGTTTGGGTATTAAACTTTGTGTGGAATGGTTTCAAGCGAGAGGACATCGCGATATAATAGTATTCGTGCCAATGTGGAGGAAAGAAGCTCCGAGACCTGATGCGCCCATTAAAGGTATTATCATAGTTTAGCTTACATTACTTCTCACAACGAGCCTCCAACGAGGCGCGCAGTGCTGGAGGCGAGTGCCGGGCCTGTTGTGTTGGGGGCACTCCAAAGATGCATCTTTTGTACTCTTAATGGCAGTAGACTTTCAATTAATACTCGGATACCGATATCTTTTTGTTGAACGTAGATATTAAAACAGAGTACTCGCTGAGGTATTTAGTCGTTTCAAGGCTAGCCTACATGTCCTCCACTGGAGGGTATATATCCTAAATTAGTTCCTGAATTATCGCGTTATTGTTTTAGCACAATATATTTAATTAGTACAATATAAGTATTACTACGTCAACCGTATTGCTAATAATTTGAGTTATAAAATACCGGAATTGCGTTAATCGTATCATATGTTTGCGTCATTAAAACTTACGCATTAAATTCAGAATGAATGCTACAAAACATTGTTTTAGTTGTGTTTTTTAGTACTTTTTTATTTTAAGAATAAATTTAATTTGCAGAAAACAATAAAATTCTTTACGATAGTTGAGATATATTTAAAAAAATAGATATAAAAGAGTTGCATTCCGATGTTCACCTAAACCCTAAGGCCAATCTTATATGTAAATATTTTTTATAAGTTAATATGTTTAGTGGCGAAACAGCATTTCTGAATTAATTGCTTACTACGAAAATAATTATCATTAAAAATTGATGGCACACCACCCAAAGTGCTGAACAGAATTGAGCTCACATTAATGATTTCTCATACGTCAGAAGCACTTATTCTGTTTGTTTTTACACGTTAAGTAGTAAATTCTATGAATGAAACAAAAAACGCTATATTTTAATTACTGAATAGTTCAATGAATTTTCTAAACACTTTCATATTCTATGAATGAAATAATAGCTATTTCTAGGAACTAAACAGTGCGAAATGTTATATATTTTATTGATACAATATTATAATCATGCTTTCAATATAGCTTTTACTGAGTATATCGATAATTGTTGGAAATTTGTAATATTCAATAAAAAGTTTGACTGTTGTATTTATAAATTTTATTAAAATTGCTTTAACTGCTAAAGTGGGCACGTTCTGGAGGTCTGGTGGGGGTCAGTCTAGCAGGTGAGCCAAAAATCTAGGGTTAAAACTCATCAGATTTGTGAGAAATTTTTTATAGACAAAAAAAAATTTTACGAATTTCTTTTATAAAGTTTCACTTTTGTAGTTTTACATAAAATTAAAATCGTTAATTCTTAGAAAATTTCAAGATAAACTATACGGATTCGTCGCATCCTCATCGCTATCATGTTTTTATAATATTTTTCCGTGGATTTATTTTAATTTTTTTTGTCTGAAAACCTCAACATATGTACAAATAATTTTTTCCTGAAAATCCTAGGGGGTATATCCCTCTCCATACCCCCTGTGCCCACTCCTGAACTGCCATTCATGAATTTATATTCGATTATTAATTAATTCAAAAAAGTACATATAAATTTAAATAAGTTAATTATTAGAACAATAAATTTAAAAAATCACAATATATATTTTAACGAAAGTTCGAGCTTAAAATTTTTTTGATTAATCTAATTTTATTCATAAAGAAAATTATTTTTCATATTTATTAGTGAATATTACAAAACTTAATAATTTTATATTACTGTTTATATAACTCTAAAGAATATTATTGTAAAATTACGTTTATTGTAAAAGTTTTTTATACAGCTTTATAAATTGCAAATAATCGGTATTTGCTTAACCTGTTGGCAATATTTTTCTAATTTATGTGACGAAAACAGTTCCTTTTTTAATCTGATATTAATTGCTTTTAATCATTTAATCACGATATCAATTCATTGTGTTAAGCCATTAATTTCAAGTTTCACAATAATAATGTACCTTTTATTGTAAATAATTTACTGTTATTTCATTAAATTATTAAATATGTTTAATGAGAATAATAAAAAAAAATAATATTTATAATTTTTTAAAATTACTAAAATAAAGTTTATTTAATAAATTTCTGGCAATGCTAAATGATAATTAAATTATTGCATGCTCTACGTTATAAAATCCATAATCGTTATAATCAAAACGAAAGTTAACTTAAATTTTTTTATAATAATAATTTAATTATCTAATTATTTTTCTAAAATAATTTAAAAAAGTAAAATGAAAAAAGTTACCAACACAATATAACATAACATAAAGGCCTCGTTATAGACGGTATTTTAACATAAGCTAAACATATTTAATCAGTGTATGCAATTCATGTGAGCTTCGAGTGGTATCTGAAAAGTGACTGATTTGTTAAGTGACGGATGTTTGAGTCTGTTGTTAAGCTCGCCTTTCTCCCCCTCCTTTGAATCATCTGTATATTCAAAATGATTAAATTATTATTAATCATTTATTATTATTAATTTAGATCAAGAAATCCTATTGCAATTGGAATCGGAAAGGCTTCTAGTGTTCACTCCTTCGCGCAATGTTGGCGGTCGTCGTATGGTATGCTATGACGATCGTTATATACTCAAACTCGCCTCACAAAATGACGGAATAGTTGTTTCAAATGACAACTATAGAGATCTCACAATTGAAAATCCAGAGTACAAAAAAGTAGTAGAAGAGCGCTTATTGATGTATTCGTTCGTAAATGACCAGTTTATGCCACCCGACGATCCGCTGGGAAGACACGGACCATCTTTAAGTAATTATTTGCGAAAAAAGCCTAAACCGCCAGAAATACTTCCGCCGCCATGTCCTTATGGCAAGAAGTGTACGTATGGAAATAAGTGTAAATACTACCACCCGGAGAGAGGCAATCAGCCTCAAAAATCAGTTACCGAGAGACTCGCAGAACTGGCGAAGATTAACTTACAAGAAGTTAAAGCCAGAGCTAAAGGCAGAGTGTACTCTCCCGGCGATTATAAATTAAAGGTCACTCATAGTTTGCCACTACAAATGGGATGTGATATTTCGCGAAACAAGCTGCCACTTTCGAGAGCTAAGTCTGTGATCCCAACTAAATCATTGCCGCTCGAAGAGGATCGTCATTATCAGCACTATTTCGATCCGCTATTTTCTCAACTTATTACTGATCAAACTCAAACTACCGAAAAAAATTTGCATAAAAAATTGCAGAGACAGTTAACTTTAAATCCCAATTATGACCCACGTCTCCATCAACTACAGCATGCTTTTCAACAATGCGATCATTTTCAGGCAAATTGCGGTCCTCTGCCCAGAATAACAATGAACGCTCCCATTGAAGCGCATCGACAGTTGACTCGTATCGGTTCGAACGGTCCGATCAACGTTCCTGTCAACGGTCCGGTCAACTGTGCGGTCAACTGTCCGGTCACCGGTCCGGTCAACGGTCCGCGATATGATTCGCATCTGTCCGATCGCCAGCCGCCACAAACTTACCAACAAAGAGACCAAAGTTAAGTGAATGGCGAGTGGAGAGCGATTTCATACTCTCATTCTTCAATGACGGCCATCAAAACCCCAATTTTGTGACCCATAAAGTTATCGTGCAATTCAAGCACAACTGGGATAACATTTATCCCTTTGATGAACTTTTTTATCCATTTGTTATAATATTGGACTATAATTGTTTAACGCGTGACACATAATCAATATGTTTAGGAATTTCCTATTTGATTATTAAATGATTAATGATTGTTTTAAAGAAAATTTCATAAATGATAAACCCATATATACATGACTATATTGAGAAGTTTATAATTATGTCTGTATTTCACTGTAAACTTAAGTAAACGTTTTTCATTAATTATCTATGAATAAAACTGTTTGAGATGTGCTAATATGCTAAACTTAGCTTCAATGCCTATTCAGTTCAAACAATTAAGTTTCTTATTTCTATACATTTTAATTGATATTGTGTCCAACTCTTGTAGTTAACAACAATATTGTGCACTTTTAGTAACAAATTTTATATTTAAAAAATGGTAAAACCTAAACATACATTATCTGTTAAATTAATTAGTTATGTAAAGAATTTGGTGTTAATGTTTTAAAAACTGATAGAATAATTATCTATTGTAAAACTTGTGATCGCAAAGTGAGTGTTACAGAAAAACGTCAATTACGCAACATATCAACACAACAACTCATTAAACAACTGCAATCTGTATCACTAAACTCGACTAAACAGCAATTTCTATCAATCATTCAACAAATCGGAAAATTATTAAAAATAGTAAAAATATTGAATTTCAATCTGATTTGTGTGAGTTAATTGCATGTGACATTCCATTTAATAAAGTAGAAAATAAAAATTTATAGTAAAACCAAGGAAAGAATGTGAAGACAATCATAAGAGTATCATTAAGTATCATAAATGGTTTATTCGATTAAATTACATATTAAAAATTGGTTAGTGTTCAAAATAAAAATATTAATAATACATCATTACATGTATTGCAATAAACGGAAATTGGAATTTCATTGTGGAGTTCACTAGTTTTTCATCTGAACTACTAATGAATTGTTAAAACTGAGATATACACCAATTGTTTGATGAGAATTAAAGATTATTCTCAACAATTAAAAAAATACTTGCAGACAATCGATACTATAGATAATTAGAAAATGTATCTCTTAGTTAATTATTATGCAGAATGCATTTAACAAATAAATTTTAAATGATTATTTAATGATTATTTTGATTCGTGTCTATTTGGCTGTTATTAAATGACTGTTATTCTTATGCTTAATAATTAACAATATTTTGGCCATTATTTTCTAATAATACATTTTTAGAAGTTCGGTAAACTCAGTCTTTTAATACCGTATTAGCGCACAAACAGCCGCATGCCGTTATAAAGTGAGTTTGACCATCAGACGGGCATATATGTATAAATGGAGATAATGCGTGATTGGATACTCTCAATTAGAGATGGACAGACTTAGACTTTTGAAATAGTTTAAGTCTATGTCTATAATTCTTATGCTAAGTCTATGACTCTCAGTAAACTCAAAGTCTAAGTCACTAAAGAGTCTTAAAGTTGTGTCTGAGTCTCTTGAATTATTTTTCTTTAAAAATGATTATACTTTATATATATTGCATATATTATTTTTAATTTTTGAATCAATTTTATAATTTTCAATAATTAATTTTTTAAACTTTGAATTAAATTTATATAAAATAAAAACAAATCATCATATTATCAAAAATAATTTAATTTAAGTCTAAGTCAAAGTGTGAGTCTCGAAGTCACCAGAGGGCGAGTAATGCTTATAATGCATAGCATCGAAATAAAGTTTGAACATTTTTATTAAATAACGAGTTATATTAGTTAAGCACTACCTGTATTTAATATCCATCATTATGGTCTCTCACTTATTTTTAATATTTAAACACAATTAATAATTTACTAATAAATATTCGGGTCTCAAATTTTTGACTAATGTATTATAATATTTAAATAATTAAATATAAATTTAATTCTAAATCATAAAGTTTTATAAAAATTTAGCAGATGGTTGCTTAGCTCATTCGTTTCATTATTTATTTATTTACTGAGTGTTAATGACAATCAACTTGAAAGCAGAATTAGAAATATAGATAACAAAATAGAAAGAAAGAGTGCAACAGTGGGGAGAGAGAGAGAGAGAGAGAGAGCATTCATTTTTAATAACCATAGTATTTATCATAAAATAATAGCGCAAAATTATTGCATTTTATAGTAACTGAATCGTTATCGAGATCGTTATGGGAAACTTAACGGTTTGCTTTCTTATATCATCGCTGGCATTAAATAATGCGTCAGAGATTTATTCCGTAACTTTTGCATTATGATAATTATTTTTTATAATTTTAAAATGTCTACTTATTGGTCAATTAGTTATGTATTAATTGGTCTAATTTACTCTAATTATTTTTTGTTAACATTATGTTTAATAAATAATTTAGATATAAATGAAAATGATAGTGAATTAAACAATTTAAGCACAGCTCATGAATTAAAAATTTTAAGAACAAATCTATTTTTATATCAACTTAACATAAGTTGTCGATTGTTTCACATTGAAGACTGTCCGTACAGCGCTCACTGTAAATTTAATTCGTGTTATTGTTCTGATGAGTATGAAGTGGTGGACGATTTATGCAAAGGTATTTGATATTTTTAAGGCAAAATTTGATTTTCAACATTAATTGTTAAAAATTAAATAAGTTTATTTTATTTATTTAATATTCACTTTATATTTATGTTTTAAATCAACGGTTCCTTTTTAACAATTTATTTTGTGTATATTTTATTTACTAAATATTTAAATTGATAAAATAACAGTTTAATTCAGTTATATAAGATATTTATATTGAAATCAATTTAAAAAACATAAAACTGTAAACATTATAAAATGTTCATTGATATATCATTTCATTTATATTTAAACTGTATATATCATAAGATATTTTTTAATTTTAATTGTGAGATTTATCAAAAAATAACTTGAATACAAATGAGCTGATTTTTACAATATTTATATTATTTAAGAATATTCTTTAGTTAGAATATATCCATATGTATGTATTCTAAATCGCTCACATTGTTCCTGCTTTTTGTATTTTATTTTAGCAATTTATCTTAACTATACTTCACATATAAATAAGCAAAACATCCTAAAGTAAAGTCGAGAACATTTATTTGGACCGGAAATAGATGTTAAAACTTATAATATTTTACAGAATTTATGCCAAATTTGTGATGAGTATACTTAAACATTACACATTAATTTATTTCACACATAAATGCTGTAAAATTTTAAGTTTTAACAACTACTTCCGGTCCAAAATAAATGTTCACGACTTTACATAATAATCATTAATATCCGTATCTCATTCATTGTCAACTTTGAGCCTACTTAAAAGCCTATTTTAATATGTCAAACAAGCGATATTAGTTTGACATTAAACACTAATTTGTAATTTAAGTCTTTTTAGTTTACTTTATTTTAGTTAAATAGTTAAATAATAGTTAGAATAATAGTTAAATATTATTAGAAAATTTTAATTGAAAGTATTTTTAGGATAAATTATTAAAATAACGATTTGGTACATATAATTTAAGGAGAATATTCTTTAAACTTTGACCGTAAGCGCTTCGCGCTTTTATAATTTTTAGTTGCAAAAAGTATTGTTATAGAAATTTTTAAAACAGTATTATTAAACTATCGTTAAACAATACATTTCTATTTGCCTAATATAAACATACAGATAGTATAAATGTCATCTAAACATCAAAAAAGTTTACTAATTTGGGTCCTAATTTGTCGGCCCTTTCATTCCATTCCATTCCTCTTTCGGTGAGGTCTACACTTTGATTATATAAGGGAGAAAATTTCCCGTAAAAAAATTAGATGAGATATGAAGTTAATATTTTCAATAAAATACATAAAAGTGCGAACGAAATGAGCGCTATGTAACTATCCATATCCATATCCATATTACTTTATAAATTTAGTAAGGGATTTAGGGGCGGAGCCAAACAGAAGCAAATGGCAATCAT
>JAQIYA010001742.1:0-11697 GCA_034699355.1 Microtritia minima
GCATGTATTGGCATTTGACGGTCGCGTAGACGATGGGAAGCGCACTGCAGTCAGTCAGTCAGTTAGTGAGTCGTACCTCATCGAGTCGTACCGATAGTATGATTTGATTTGATTTCATCTCAATATTTGAATGCGTGAGACAGGATTTCTCATAGCAATCATCGTCACATGACTGGTGGTGTGGAGCGAAGCGCAAAGTTTGGTGCGCTCCGAGTGCTCGGTCTGCAGAGCTGAACAGAGCTGAACACCACGTCCGGTGTGCTCATCGGAGTCGCTCGTCTCCACTCGTCTACTCTTTCGGTACGAGCAGAAAGTGATCGCGTCCTGCATTTCGCTCACTCGTCTCACAATCGTCAGTATTGCGCCAAAAGTCGCATTTTAACTCTCACCGAACTCGCACTTAACTCGCATTTAAGTCATATCTAACATATCTAAGGCAGCTATCATTATAATTAAGCCCCGCAATGGGTTGGGCTGTATTGCGTCGATTATGTCAGAGAAACCCTCGGAAGTGTTAGTTGTAAATATTGATCTTTGCTGTACTGACGACTGCGACTCGACTGCGTCGCCGTTCGTGTGCCAACATTTGTTGTATCGATCCTATAGTGCTCTGCCCTGCCTTTCGCTTCATTAATAATTGACACAATATTTCAGTACTATTCCTCCAAATCTATCCTATTTTAGACACAATTTTTAATATTTGAAACGCGAGACTGTTATGCAAATCACGACCCAATCAATTGGAAACGTCTGTAACTTTCATCACACTATTGCAGACACGATCGCAGAAACTAATATCGAAATTAATGCCGAAACCAATGTGGACACTATCGATGAGTTGACTAAACTAGAATTAAACACACTATCAATTATGGCTTTGACTCGATTCGACACATCTTCACAACTGACCACCACTATTGAGCACAACTACTGACCACAACTGAGCGCATTCACTCCGCAACACATTAGTTGCGTACTGACGATCAAAGTTTTGCTTTTCTCGATACTCATTAAATACTATTAAAACAAGAATATCAAGCACTGCATATCAAGTAAGCATTGTTATTATCTATTGTAAAAATGCCTAAAATATGCCTAAAATATGATTAAATTTAGAATAGAATTGCCTATAATTAGGGGATAATTAAAATAGAGAGACAGTTGAAAGGAAAACAAAAGAGCGTGAAAGTTGTCTCTGTTAGTCTCTAAAGCCGTTGTAATGGCGTGCCATATGGCGAACGCATTCAGTGGACCATCGAGTGATGCCATTGAACTTTCGAGTTGAGCACAACCTAACCTTCGTCTTAATCATTACCTCATCTCGACATTCAATGTGCGCCAATCACTTGATGAGTCATCAGTTCCAGATCGCCACACATTGCATACATTGCGCACATTAATTTGCATTCAATTGAGTTAACGTCTGCGAGACGTTTGATTTCTTGCAATTTCATGCCATTTCTTATTTTCACCTTCGCTTTCATATCATTTGCTATCATTATGTGAACGCAGTCTATTAGCTTATAGTGCGACTCCTTTCACGACTGCCCAGACATGCAGACAAACTCATGCAAACACTAACTCAGCCAAACTCTTCCACATATTTGATTCGACCCAAAGCTATTCACTCAACTTATTTTTTATCTAATTATTTATTATATTATTTAAAGAATTTATATGATGTCAACTCAACCCAATGTGATATCGATTTATAAATTATATTTATTGAACGCATAGATCGAAGCTATTTTATAGAAATCAAACATTAAAGTATAGCTTATCGATGCATATTTGAATTGTAATGCAGTATTGATTATTCGAATGGAGTTCATTTCAATTTTGTTGGCATTTCTCTAAATCGTTAATATAGAAAATCGCATATTAGAATAATGACGGAAATTAATTCTATTGAAATTAAATGTTTCTGTTTTTATATACAGCATAACAATTTCATTAAATATATTATTATGCGAGGTATTCATCAGCAATAAAAGCGTATACCGTTATATTGATTGCTTACGACTAGTTAAGGGAGTGTTGACTTCAAGTTGTCATCTATTAAACTATTTGTGTGCTTTTTAATGATTAATGATAGCCATCACTTTAGCTTTAGATTAAGCATTCAAACATTTTCTTTTAAGTTATTAATTTGAATAATTATTTTTATTTCTTTATTTACTTAAAATGACATTTTATTAAAAAAATTTATTTGTTAAGGTTAGCCTATTAATTGGCTTATTTTTAACGCGCTTAACCTGAATCACCACTCAGTTTATATACAACTATTATATCTGATTTTAAAAAATTTAATTTTTCAAATAATCAACAAAAAATTTAGTTTAATTTAATTACTAAACATTGAATTTATAGATATAACAATTTATTTGTTTCGCTACATAAAAATTTGAATTGAGCTTTGATTTATAACTCAAACTGCACTTAATTACATCTTCATTAATCTGATTATAAGCTAGTTTAAGATCATTAGTAATTAATGAAGTTAATAAGATGAGCAATATGTCCGTTTGATTAGAGCTATCATTAAATCGAAGTTTAATATCTTTTTTTTGATGCATTTTAATTGATATGATTTAGTGATGAGTGCTGTTGAGTGAGTTATTTCAGTACAATATTGACAAGAAGTGCTTTACTAAATCTACAATAATATTTAAAATTTGGTCATATACTCACTCATTACAGGTTAATTACAGACTCCAGAAGCTGTGTTATCATTTTAGCCTTATCTTGCGTTTGAATGAAGGTCTGCAACGTATTCATTAGCTTCTCTCGAATGATTGGATTGCCGTTCGGGAAGATCTGGTCCGCACTCCTCTTTCGCTTTCCGGCCACTGTTGTGGTTGTGGTGGGAACCAAATTCGGTCCGATTCCAGGGAAACCATTGCCATTAAAGGCATTCATGAACAGTAGTATGAATGGCAGACCAATGATACTTATGCCGACCACCACAAGCAATCCTATAACCACCGCCTCTAGTGGTCCACCAAAAGAATTCAAGCCATAATAACCCGATCCTTAAATGATGTAATTGAATGAATTTATGATTTAAAATATGAAAGAAGTGTCAATACCGAGACCACCATAACCACCATAACCGCCAAATGTTTGACGAGAACTCCTATCAAACCAATTAACAGTGGATGAGTTAGATTTAGATTGTCTGCTGATTGTTGAGCCACTACTCAAGTGAGCGCATATTAAAACACAATTTATGCAAACGATCGCCAAATCCTTTGCCTTCATTTTGTTTAACTTTTTAAGATATTATCGACTGTTAACTTATATGCCAAATAAACTTTTTGCTAATAAACTAAACTAAAGTGGAAATATTTCTCGAGTCGTTCACTATTTGAATAAAATTTTAAATTAGTTTTTTTGAAGTATTCCTTAAATTGTTAAATATTCAAACTATATATACGAAATAATTCATTTAAATATGACGTCAGTCTTTGTTAAGACATTTTATGCACTAAAAAATGTCATCTATTGTATCATCGCTTTTAAAATTTGATAAAATTATTATGAAAGCGTTGGCATATTCAATGGCAAGAATAAGCTTATGGGTGCGTGGCTTTGAGTTGGCTTCGAGTCGACCCTAAATAAGTAGAACATTGCGAACATCGCAGCGATTAATGACCAACACTTTGCTAATAAAACTCGACTGAATATCGAATATATAGACACGCCTTTGCATAACTATAATTTGCCATTTGCTTAATGTATGACATTTAGCTTTATTAAAGCAGGATATAGTCCACACTTACCGAATAATAGATTTATATTAGCATAGAACACAATTCAAGATCATATTTAACATCGCGTTACTCTTTTGTGTCTCAATCGTGTCTCAAACTATTTCATTGTCGTATTTCAAACATTGCGATGAAAGCAGTGAAAGGCTTGAGAGTTCTTTTATGTATTTTCTATTATCATTTCAATGTCGAATTTATTGGGTCATTAGAATATTATAACAATCTTTAGAGTTGATAGCATAACAGCCATTCAAAAAGCGCAACTACTCTATCATATTGAACAGTAATTAATAAAGATCTGTCTTTAATAAGTTCATATTTTGATATCTCAATGATTAATGGTAACACCAAACCATTCAAACCACACCACCGTTAATGTTACCTTACTGTTACCACTGTGCCTAACTTTTACATATTAATATATTGTACTAATTTCGTGCTAATATTTCATAATTTGCTTTAATCAGTATATTTGTTCATTATTTTATATTATTTATAATTAGGTAAAAGTGAACAAAAGAATGGTCTTTATATTATGTGATTTGTTGGCTTTCAAATTAAGCAAAATAGAGCTATTAAATTAAAGTTATTTCAATATAAGCGAAAATTAAAATTATAAAACTTGATATTTTGGAAGAGATTCGAAAATAAATGATTGGAATGGGAATTGAGATTTGGTTATGTTTATTATTAAATGTGTGACATTAATTTGAGCTATTGGTTGAGAAAATTCAATATTTCAATTTAAATTAAAGCTTTGATTTTGATAAAATAATACAATAATTTACTGTCAGCTCATAAAATACTTTTGCGCAGAAAAATCAAATGAATTATTAAATGCACTCTGTATTAGCCTTATCACCAAATCATATAATTATAATTTGACTACTGATCACAAGCAAATCACTCTTCAAACAATTTATTTATTTTCTATATAAAGAGATTTTTCTACTGACGTTTTATTTCTATAATTGACTGACATAATTAAATGCATGTTTCTGCCGATCTGTCAGTCTGTCTTCAAAATGTTGTAAATAAATTTTAAAACTTAATTATTTATATTAACAATAATATATATTTATGTTTGGTTAAAAGCTTATTAAATTTATCATTTTTAGTGTAAGAGACTGTTTGCAATAAATTTGTAAACAATTTATAAAATTTAATAATATTTATTCAAAACTTATAAAATTAAATTATTCGTCCATAAAACTGATTATTTTTATTATGCATATAAATAAAAGTGAAAATATTTGTTTGGTTCGTTAAATGGAAAATTCGACAAAAACTTTAAGCTAAAAATTGTCATTTCATGTAGAATTTTCCAGTTTTCACAATTGAGAAATATTTCCTCACTTAAATAAAGGAAAGTGGTTTTAAAATACAGCCATTTTGATGCTTAAAAATTACAGAGAATTAACTACAAAATTATTTACTTTCAAATAGGATAGTTTACGTTTATTATATATTGTATTGTACTGTATTGACCAAAAATAATATTGATAGACAATAGATAAAACATTGCTCTGTTTGTCTTATATTTTTCAATTAGCCAACCAATTTTACTATGATTTTTATTTTAGTTATAATAACAATGAAATAATAATATTACAAAACAATACAAAATATATTATTAGCATATTTTAACAAAATCAAAAAATTTAGTGTTAAAGTAAAAAAAATTGACGATAAAATTTATCTCAAAGAATGAAATTATGTAATTTTGCATATTGTTTGATAAATTTATTTTTAAATTCAAAATATAAACATGAAATTATGTTTAAAACTATTTTTTAGCGAAATAATATAATTAAAACTCCGAAAGTGATTTCCTTTGAAAAAAATAAAGTGATTTACAAATTTATATGTAACAAATCAATTTTTATAACAAACACTTAATTTGTAAGTGTTTAAGAAAATATTTTTAGAAATATTGATTTGATAATTATTTAATCAACATATGGTTATAATAGTCTATAATAAACCAAATAAATGTTAATAATTGTATTCGTTAATAAATCTCGATCACTTAAATACATTAAGAAATTAAATTGTTTTAATAAAGCATTAAAATTCTATTGAGTAAAATTATATTTAAAATATCATTGTTCAGTAATATTGATGAATAAATTATCTAAAAGTGATTTATTAATATTTAATTTAAGCAAACATACGGTGTTTATATGTTGAGTTAGGTTAGGCTATTAAAATGTTATGTCATTTTCTTTAATGAATCATAATATACAGAATTTCTAACTAATAGATAAACTTTCAATAAATAATACCAATTTTGCTCAAAACTTTGCCACTACTGTATAGTATTTGATAGCAAGCACTCTGATGTGTATAATTAAAGTTAAATACACTTATTAAACAGTTTCTACTTTAACATAAACCGGTGCCTCGTCTTATTTTTCTTTAGATTTAGATTTTCTTTCATTTGAAAAGATAAATCAGAATTGTTTAGTGATTTAATGTATTGTATTCTAGAGATTTTAGGTCAGACCGGGAAAAAGGCAAACAATTTTTGTTTTTTACTAACACTTCATAAGTCTATGCACTATTCAGGAAACAATTACGGTCCAAAGATTTACTCTCACCGACACTGACACCAAACTATGTAATCGTTATAATTACAAGTCTTCGAAAGGGCTCGAGAAAGTTGATGCTTGAATGTTGTGGTATCAAGTTTTTAATAATATATGATTATGATTATAAATTCAGTGTATTACAGAATTTTTCGTAATCTCTATTATTTTATCAAAACTATAACAAATCAAATTTGAAAATTAAGCATTGAATCTAAACTATCGCTATTTCATTTGTCTTGAATGAATAATAATTAAATGACATAAATAACTATTTTTTAGTTATTTTAAAAAGTATATTTGAGTACATTTTATTGTATTTTGTTGCTGTTTCTATTTATAATTTATTGTCGCATTTTTATGTCATATTAATAATAATAATAATTGATTTTATCATTTATTGCTAATATTTAATCATAACTTTCTTTATTGATAAATTAATGTATAGTTAATTATAAGTATCATATCATATCATATCATATCATATCACTGCAAATAATATGATGGGTTTATTGTAAGCTTTTAACTGATCGGCTTTAGCCTTAAATTTTGTTAAGTTTTTACCTCTACTGTGTATGCCTTTAAGGTATACTTTTCCGAAACTGCTATCTTTTTTATTTCCCACGTAATACGTAATTTTACTATTGAAAGGTTCACTTAAGCATTTCCGGTTGTTTTCGATTAATTTATAAGCGAACTTAAAAATGGATTATTATTTGGATAATCATGTAATTCTTGGTTGAATGCATTTTATAACTAATTTATTCAACACTTTAGAAATATAATCTGATTAAATGCAGTTTAAAACTGATTTATGGCGGAATATCATCTTAAAGAGTTGTTTTATGTTGTTTAACATATTAAGATACCAACCAATTAATTGCGCCATAAATTAAAATGAAATTTTTAATATTTGAGGTAAAATTAAAATAAGTAGTATTTTGATGTAACGTTAATTTTAAAGTGTAGGAAATCTATGATTTATCGACGAAGTTTGCGCGACTAACTTTGAAATTTAATAGACAAATAAGTTGTAAGGCTTGCGTGCCCGCGGCTAAATAATTAGAGCACAAAAGGCTGCAGAAGCAATGTGTTACACAAAAAGAAAATGGACCAAACATTACACATAAGATTTTTCACTTTTGAATCTTCTCAAATGCCTTGCAATTGTTGCGAGGAATCCGGTTTATAGAGACAGTGTTTTGTGAGCGCACAACTTTTACGAGTACTTCAAGTATAATACAATGAATTTTGTTTTTTATGAAAATTTTTCACAAATCAATAAACTCTGGTTTTCCTTAATTTAGTCGATACTATTAAAGTTTGAAAACATTTAAATCTCGAAAAAAGATAGCTATAATGGGAGAAAATGTTTAGTCATAATATTTAGCGATAGTAATTGAAAGTCTCTTTGCAGGTCAGGTCTCTGTTTGGCACTGGCAGTGGTGGTGGCAGTGGTGAGGCATTGAATGGCATTTCTCTTAATGGCACTGGAAGAATTCACGGTTTGCATTATCATTATGGCCGTGGCTTCTCTGGTGCTATCAAGAGCAGCGGCCAAATATTCAAACTCGACGAACAATGCAGGCTCAGGTGTGCTCGTATGCGTTGCGTAATGATTATGCGTTGGCAATGTTAACCTCTCTAAACCTTTATCCTTGGCACTGGAAGAATTCACCGATGAGATACAAAGTCGTGGGTTCTCGGGTGCCAAAGAAAAAGGAAACAAAAGTTCAGCATTGTTTATCATGATCTTCCATCAAAATACTTTGCAGCCAACTCTCCAAACTTAACATCCATTATCGTCAGTTAAGTTTTTAACATGTAATACAGTTAAACTCTTCAAAAATTTGAACGCTAAATATGTTTGAACGAGTACTCTATTTGAATAGCTTATTAGATAATCAGTATAAATTAATTTTACAATTTGATGATTATTTATTGTTTTGCTATTCAAATCATATTAGAAAGTTTTATGCAAATATAACTTTACATATATTGAATTTCAATCTTTTTTCATTTAAATAAATTGATTGATAACATTAGATAACATAATAAGGCAAAAAAAAGAAACTATTTAATAAATTTGTCATATTTATATTCATATTAATTAATTATAGCTTTAATCATTTATCTATCTCTTAACTAACATTGAATAAAAACAAATGCTCTGCGTTGCCATAGAGCGGTCAAAGTTGGTCACAAACGCTGGCACTGGCCCGGACTGGGGCACAACGGTTGGCACTCTGCCTTTGGCACAAACTCTTTGGCACTGGCACATTTTTGTATTTTTATTTAATACGACAAAAATTGTGGTAGTGTCAATTATTGCGCCAAAGATATCTTCGTTGGTCGAGTGCGAGTGGAATGCATTCAATACAACGCCTGTTTGATTAATTTCCAGTTAAGTCCATTTAGAATTAATGTATGCTGTATTTCTGTAAATTATACAATAAGTAGCAAAATCGGGATTTGCTTTATGGAATAATTTAACACTTACTGTAACTTAAGTCCGCTTTACTCTACATAATTACCTTTCAATTAACTATGAAGGCTAAACTCTCATTATAAACATTCAATATTTTTGTATAATCAAACTATAACTATATAATTTTATGTAATTACTATTTTTTTTTAAATTTTATTAAATAAAACCTGTTTAAACCAAATATGTTTTCAGATTAATTTATCATTATTTAAAGCAATTATCCATTAAGTCTCCTATTTCTTATGTGATAAAATAATGAAATAATAAATAAATGAGTTTTATTGAAAAGACTGTTACAGAATAGCATTTATGTATAATCTATTAAATATGGTGCTATTAAGTACCGCTTATTGAAATTGTGCACTCGTTTTTAAGTTGTTAGTATTTATTTAATAAATCTAAATTGAATTTCTAGTTAAGTGCCAGACTTTCAATATTATTGGATTCATTCATGATTTCTATTTGTTATGATCTGCGATTAATTATTGAATTTTTAATAGTCCAAATGTTTTTCATTTGCCAGTTTCCAATGGCAACTGTGCTCAAAATAAGTTACTGTACACAAGAAATGAGGTCCACAGCAATGAACTTATTGTACACCATTAGGCTATGTATTGGTTGGGTATTCAAAAGTATAGCACAATTCGCTATAATCAAGTAATATGTAACAAATAAATGTGTAACGACTCGAATGCTGTTTCATATGCATTCAGCGAATGCATACAAATGCATCTCATTTTGAATGAATATATTTAAGAAAATTACTGTTAGTCTAGATTTTTATATTGTATAAATAAAAATTTTATAGCTATTTAAAATATTCGAGTAATATTTTTAAAAATTAAAGTTTATCGATCAGTTTTAATTTTGATTTTGCTCTGCAATTACATATTTGCTATGAAATGACAGTCGAAATAATAAATAGTATCAAAATTATTACACTTACGAATAGCCACTCTGAATATACTGTTGTTATTTTTAGATACTCTAACAATGAAATGCAATTTTTATATTTTCAAAATTTATAATGACTTGAAAATATTTAGACTAATGTAAAATAAAGCCATCGATAAAAAACAGAATATAATCTATTATTCAATAAATACATATTAAATACATATTAAAATATATTAATATAGGAATTATTTTTTAAAGAATATAATATTGCATTGTTTATATTGCATTAAGATTATTGGTTTAATGAATAAAAGTAGAACTCACTAAAACATTAAAGAACATTAAAGATGAAAATATAATTCAAAGTATTAGTGCTTTGTATAAATTTAATTCAAGTTTTAGTTGAAGAAAGAAGAAAGCGAGTGAATTGGCTATAAGGGAGTCTGTTTGCAAATTCATCGCATTAACACATTTCTGGGCACTAATGTTGACAATTTTCCAAATTTCTTTCAATTTCCAACTGAACTCAATAAGTCTATAATAAATAATTTCTAGAAAATACTAATGGGTTATGGGGTTGTTATAAACAATATTATTATAGAAAAATCCCAAAACACTGATGTAAAATAACTAATAATAAATCGCGTCATTATCTATTGAGCTGAAATTTATTTATCTTTATTTATTTATAAATATATTTTTAATTAGACTTTCAATTATTTAGAAATAAACACTTAAATTTTAGATAAAAACAAAATAGATATATAGTCATGAATTGATAAGAAATGTAAACAATAAAATAATAAAATAATAAAGTAATATTATATAATATGTTAAAGTGAATTTAAATGTAGCAATAAATTCAAAATTTGCTTTTGAAAATTATTTTGTTTGGATCGTTAGTTTTGAAAACATTTAATAATAGTTAATTTGTAAAAATTATAATTTTTCAGCATTTATTTTTATGAAAGAGCAGTCAAGGATAGATTATTGTTTCGACATTAAGCAACACAACATATATTCATCATAACTCATAATTCATTATTAGTTAAGCGATTTTCTTAGTCATTTCGTTTTTAATTGTCAGGCAATTATCTTAAAATGATTTGCAATATTCATTATTTCTGACTACAGTAGCGCCGAAATAATTTGGTGTCCAAAACTTAATGTTAATTATCTTGTATTTTATAGTTAGCTATAACTCTATGTGAATCTCTACTATTTTTTTTGTTACACGTATTCTTTCAGCAAAAAGGGTTTTTCCTGAGCTAAGAAGAAGCAACATTTCTATCTTAAAAAAAATTCAATTCAAAATCTCTTTGAGTTTCAAACGAAACTACTGAAAAACGTTTAGTTGTAATAGACTTCATTGTATTGATATAACTTACATCACATTTTTGAAAAATGTTTTTTTGTTTGGCGAATATATTTGAAAGCCTTTTGAGTAGAGAGTGAAATGAAATGATAACTTTTGCTTTTTAATGCATTCGTAAGATCTATTCAATTATCTGTTGCGCAACATTTAGAAGCTATAACTAAAAACAGGTAAAGTTTGGTGTCTTTGATTCATCTTTGTTGTAACCCTCTAACCGGTTCCAGCAAACCAAGTGAAGGCAAACTCTGCGCTTAAGTAGCTTTTGTTATACTGTTTGACCACAGATCAAATTATAGTTGAAAATAAGAATATAATATTTTGGAGACGTGTTATTAAAACTTGATAATCTCCATAATAACAGCAATTAAATAATTATAAATGATTTTATTCATGTTCAATAGTTAATGACTAAAACAAAATATGCGTCGCTTAAATATTGGCATTAGCTTAAGATCGCGTATGATATGATATAATTTGATTGTCTGAGCCGTAGTTAGCGTTAGCGCTGGCGAAGAAGTAGCCCGAGTTATAGATGGTATCATGCATGACGATATGCTATTCGAGCCATTCTATGCCATT
>JAQIYA010001743.1:0-11697 GCA_034699355.1 Microtritia minima
CAACTGCCCTCTCATACCCCTCCGAAACCCCTGCCATACCCTCCCCTTCCCAACTGAGAAAGAAAGGAAGATTTGTGACCATAACAATAGAACCAATTTTGGTACACATTTTTGACGCCAAAGGTGTCCCTTAAGTCTACATTTTATTACCATCTATTACTATCTTCTGTATAAATATGTACGCGTTTTGGTTGAATGCGATATTTGATTCACGATAAAACTATGCATTCATTACGATTAATAATCAAATTACAAGCAAACAATTAGGAACTGAATATTTCCGAATACAATTAGTCGTAATTAAAAGTATGCCTTAAAACTAAACTAAATTAAACTCATATAATCATTTAATATTAAACTATATTTATGTTTGAGATTATTAAAGATCTAATGTTTTTACTTACATGATATAATAATGTTTTAGTAAATTATAATTATTTAAATTATATTGATTTTGAGTATAAATGATATAAACTTATTTTTTAATAAAATAAAAATTTATAATTATTATTATTATTGAATATATAATAAATTTTACTTTTAATAAAATAGTTAATAAAAAATGAAAATATTAAACAATAAAAATTTTTATTTAAAAAAAGTTTATCATTTAAAATAAAAAAAATACTATATTACAAATTTTAAGACGACATAATTTTTTAAAAATTAAATCTATTAAAAGTTAAGATTAATGGTATAATATTAATCTTAGATATTAAATAAATTTATTGGTAATACAGTAAAGGCCAAAATAGCGAATACCTTTATAGCAAACATTTATCAAATTCCCAAATATGTTTTAATCATTATAAATATTTCATTACGGTAAACAAATATTTTTGTTCCGAAAGATCTCGCTATCCAACAAGTTCACTGTACTAAATTTTAATATAATAAATGCAAAAAGTGAACATTTAAATACTATAAAATACATAATTATTTATTAATACAGTAACTGTATATCTAGATTTAACTAATATAACAAGTTTTTTACTAAATTTATTTTATTTTTATATTTAAATTCATACATATCTTAATTGAGTTAAATGTTAATATTGTTGACAATTGCCTTATTTTAAATTTAAACAGCAATTAAAATTAAAATTAAAAACCGTTATTTATTTTATGGTTTAAAATTTTTCAGTAAAAATTTTATTTTAAAAATTTAACAATAAAATAATAAAAATATTGTTAGCAACTCACAAACACACTCAATTACAATTTTACTGTATTTTAATAACTTATAGAGATTTATAATTATTAATGTGTTTAATCTATTTATATGAAGTAAATTAAAAGTTTTTAATTTAAAACATATATAATACACAATTTCAGTGAATAGTTTTGATGTCTATGCCAGACACTCGAGTGTTTCTATTACTTTCAGTAATCATCAATGGCTTATAGCTCTTTCTAATTATGTGTTTACTTTACTTTAATTATTTGCATTTTGTTTACATCATACGCATATTTGTAAACTTATACTCCAACACTTGTCTTAAACAACATCATTATCCTTAAAAAGTGTATCAATTTTTATTCTCTCTCCACATCCCTAACATCACATATCGTTAATCAATTTCCTCTGCTTCTGTAACTTCTGTTGCCGAGTCTTATGTTTCATAATTTTCATAGTCAATAACTTGAGGTCTTTTAAAACCATTTATAAAATAGATTATGACAACTAATTTCAATATTATTTCATTGCAAGCATTCATTGGCAAACTTTACATTTGAATCTCGTTTAATTCCATTACTTTCAGTTAGTGTTCATAATTTTCTCATTAATATATGTTCATTTTTCTAAATGAGTTATCATTTTTATAATTTCATAATGCTTTAAATAATAAAAATAGAGGATTTAAATAAGACAATTTTAAAGATTATATTATCTCTTAAATAGATTTAATTTTAATAAATTGTGAAATTTTCAATATTACTCTGTATAAATAGTTATTAAAATTATAAATGTTAATTTGTCTATTTTATTAAATATATGGCTCTAACAAATATATGTATATCTATTGTTTATTTAAAAGGCTATAAATTGAAGTCTTTGATAGCAAGTTATAAGTATTACATTATGGATTTCATCACTTTGAGTGATTGCATGTGTGGTTCAAATGACCGCCTGGACAGCATCTTACGTGATTAGTTAAGCCTAACACTTACAGCTTAAGTCTGACAGCTCAGAGCAGATTAGTTTATTATTAAACTGATGAAATATGTGATCATTTACAGAGTGAGAAAATCATCTATAAATAACATTTTTAAATACATTCGATAATACGATGTTTAAAACTCGAATAAACTATGAAAAAATTTGCATTAAATTTATTTTTTGAATTTAATTTCAAAATTTTATAAGTCATGTATAGATGATTTAAGTTAAATTTAAAGGTAAATCAAAATAATTTTGCTTAAATATTATAAACTACTTAAACATATAAATTTCTTCTTATAAACAAAACTGTAAAAAATTTCTTTCTTTTAAATATTAATAAAAATAAATACTCTCTTAATTATTTTAAGCTCAAACCGGAATCATTAATTTCATACTTAAAGCATTTGAAGCAAATTATAGTTAATTTAATATTAATGGGTTTTAAAATAAATAAAAAAATAATTGGTTTATATTTTGTTATAAGATATTAATTTAAAATTAATGGCGTAATTTAACATATAAGTAATTTTCATTAAATAATTACCTTAACTAAATTATTTATGATTGTTTTTGTAAAGGATTAATAAACCTACGCATCTCTTAATTCTTATTTTAGATGGGGTCAAATATTTAATATTTGTACATTTTTAGCTGATTTTTAAATTGATAAATATTCAAAATTCAAATGCAATTTAGTTTATAACAGTAATAAAGAATGATTACAAAATTACATAACTTTTTTTTGTTAAAATATTTATGAATAAAACTAATTGAACAAAATTGGCATTATTTGCAAAATTACAGTACAGTTAATAAGCAATAAAACGAAAATAAATAATCCCAGATATCACACCATTATCAGCAGTATTATATAATACATTATTTATTACTTATTTAAGTTTTGTTGATAAACCATATTATCACAAGTCTCATCACAACTCTTCGTATATTTTTCTCTTCAAATAAGCTCGAAAATTCTCGATTGGCCTTAATTGGGGCACATTTGTCGGGTTTTATTTAGTGGCGCAAAATAAATGCTTCGCACAACAGCTTCATAAATCGCAATTGTGTTTCTGGCGTAACGCGAACTACAGATCGGGCCAAACAAGATATTAGCCATCATTATGATGCAAATCAACGAAATCTTTTAATGGTTTGATTGGTGAGATTAATCTTTCTACCCATTGATCGGTAACTAAAACCCAACTTAGTTAACATTGAATTCAACAATTTTGTCTTTATTTTTGTTCTGATCCGCATCATTAAACATTATATAAACCCAGATCCTGATTGTCGATTAAGGCTAACGCCATTCTTAATACTTTTTTCAAACAGCTTAAAACATTATTTTTGCAATCTTTTGTTTTTTTGTTGATATTTTCAATTTCTGATGTTTTTAAATTTTCCCGAAACAGCCGAAGAGTTACGAAAAGTCTTACTTTAAGTGGTCTCCATTTTTTTGTAGCCAAATATTATTAATTTTTCAAATTAAAAGTGTAATTCATTTAAGTTTAAATTAAAATTTATTAAGTTATTTATAAACAATTCAATGACGCAAAATAATTTTTCACATACTTTTTCTTAACTTCCAGTTGATTAACAAATAATAATACTTATATAGATTCAATAAATATGAATAATAATAACTTATAGTAATACTTATAAAATTTATATCTGTATTATTCTATAAAATTCTTCAATTTTTAGTGAAATATTAAATATTTAACTGTAATTTTTAACTTAAATAAACGCAATTAAAATCTGTAAACAAGTAATTATGCCAATACAATAAAAATGTTACAATTTTAAAATATTGATAATAAATATATTAAATTGTTTTAGCAGTTTATTTGGCATTTTAAATAAATAATTTTTAAAAATATATAAATATTAAAAAAACAGCGTTATATTCACATCAATTCAATTAAAATTCAATAACAGACAATGCAATTACAAAAAAAAAGATATTCAAAATAAAAATTACTTTTGACTTAAAGTTAAAATAGTTGTACAAAATGTTTTTCACGTATATATTAATTTAGTTTAAACTTAATTATTTTTAAAAAGGCATTTTAATCGTTATTTTATCTTTTCAAAAACAAATATTTTTAAAGTTCAAGTTAAATAAGTTGATAAATAATCATTACTTGGGTCTGTATATTTTACAATAACAGGTTTCAAAAAAAATAAATTCAAATAAATAAGCAAAAAAAAAACAAGTTAATCGCAACAAAATTGGCCAAATTGGTAGGAAAACATTGGAAAGCGCAGCACAGGGACTAACAAACAAACAAACAAACATCAAAACTAACAAACAGGAAGGAAAGCTAACTTTATTTAAGAACCCAATTAACACTTAATCATAACTGTTATTCACTAGTAGTAACTATTCAGATGATAGTAGATTGAAGTGAGCATTAAAAAAACGATGATAGCGTCGTCAACTCTCCGATATAATGCTTATTATTATAATTATGATGCAGTAATAATTGATATCTAATTAATGAAATCAGCGCTAAATTCAAAAAAAAAATTTTTTTCCTCTATTACTACTGCGACTGATAGCCCGCAGACTTTCCGCTTTGTGACGAAGACGATGATGACGATGACGATGACGATGACACTGATGTAGATATTGGTCCACTACTTAACGCTGGACTCAAGTTGACGGTCGACGAGCGCTGGTATGACGTGTTCGGGTAGATGTTGGACGCGGACGCCTGATAGACGCCGGACGAGCCGCTCGAGTAGGACGGGTACGACGCCGAGCCGAGACCCGAGTACGACGAGCCCGAACCCGATTGGGGCGCGCTCTGCCAGACCGACGACGACTGGGAAGGCGAGCCGTTGCCGGCCGACGACCAGCTCGGCGACGATTGTGCGTATTGGGACGACGCGTACTGCTTGTAATTACTCCATCCGTCGCCGGTCGCCGACGAATAGCTCGGTAACACTACGGGCCGATAAGAGGAGGCCGAACCGTACAGACTCTGCTGACCAATTCCGGAGGCGAGCGCTGAGCTCGACGGGAAGGCGCCAGAGCTGAAGCCGAACGGCGGCGGACGGAAAGAGTATGAATAACTGGATCCCGATGTCAGATATGGTGACGACGTTTCACGCCTAAGAAATGACCCGCTTTTGATGAGAAAAGGCAACAACACAGTCGTGAGGCTGCAAATTGGAGGTAATAAACAGGTAATCACCTGTAAAACAGGGCGTTCATCAGATTGCGGAGACGGCTGGTCAGCGACGAGCGCCGACCGCCGGTCATAGTCGGTCTGAGAATGGAGAGCAGCGATTGGCCCGTCGACGCGCCCCACGAACTGGACGGCGAACCGGACTGCGGCGACGACTGTTGCGACTGTTGATACCAGGCGTACGGCAAAACGGCCCCGATTTGGCGCGCTTCAGGCTTTTCGTACAGCTTGTCGTCCACGGCGTTCACACTGACCACCATCTGCTGCGACTCGGCCGTGACCAGTGTGGCGGCCAACGAGACCAATAGGCATATCTGCAAAGCACTTACTGGAGTGGTCTTCATATTGTACTTTAACTAATTTTGTGTTTTCGTTAACAAATTCAATAATTTCAAACTAAAAATCACGAAAGAAAACTATTTTCTCTCCCAAAACAAGACACAACTATCAAAAGACTGCCGTAAAAGTTGAGGTAAAAATTTTATATTAATGACTAATTACGAAATTGGGAAAAAAATAAAACGCGATTATAAAACGTTAGCGCTAAAAAATACGAGACACACACCGAAAATTTCGCGTTACATTAAAATCGCGAATCGGCCAAACCATTCAATATATAGTATGAAAACTATTTTGCGCAAAAAAAGGTTCGCGAAGAGTAGACTCTCAGTTAAAAAGTTCAATAATGCGATGCCTTCCGCATGCTATGTGTCATATATAAAGTTGGAATTTGTTTTCGGCCCCCCATTTAGGGGCGGGAATACGAGAACACTCGTTATAGCTGTGTCGAAGTTATGTTACGGGTCAGGAAGTCAGGTTTGAATACCGGAGCTAAGAATAAGTAGGTTTGCGAGAAGTGCTCATGAAATGCTCAGCGCTGATGATACTGCATCTGGTATAGTGGCTTAGTGTGACTCCACTGCTATCCGTAACTGTGACTCTAATAAAATCATAAAATCAACGCAATTAACGTCGAGTGAGTCGGCTTTGCATCAGCTTTGAGGGCTGATTAGCGCTGCAATTATGGCGAACATCGATCGTCGGAGTCGGCCTTTATTTATTATTTAATATTTATTCAAATGCTTAATAAAAATGCTTACACCGAAAATCACTGTTAGGCCCATAATTGAATGGCCCTTAACAGCGATGTTAATTGCTGTTGCATTTTATGATTTTATTAAGTCGGAGCCGCAGTCGCGTCACACTAAGTCACTATACCAGATGTTGGACCATCAACTTCAGCATTTCTCGCAAACCTACTTATTCTTAGCTCCGGTATTCTCAGTAACCTGACTCTCATGACCCGTAACATAACTTATTACTATAATGAGCGCTCGTATTCCCGCCCCCTATTCGGGGTCGAGAGCGGAGGGGAAAGACAGTGCGGTAAAAACAAATTATTAATATTCTAATTAATATAATGGCGAATAATATTTTTAATCGTTGCGAATCTAAACATAAGTGTGTATATATTTTTTAAAATAAAATCTATGGCCAACGAAATAAACTTAAAGTTAAGCTAAATTATTAGTTAAGTTAAGCTAAATTATCTGTTGGGCAACTGTAAGGCTAACCCGTTTGAGTGTGTGCTCACGATTAATGAAATAATTTATTAGATAATTATTAGATAAAACAAATAATTCGTTTATTACCGCATGTGATATTTGAATGAATGGGTCCTTATTTAGATCATTCACACATTCACGGCATTTCGCAAATTCATATTTTTGATGCGCTCTCCATTCAGAGTAAATTGCAATTCAGAAACGAGTTAATAAAAATATAGCGAGGGATTTCCAACTCACTAATAATGGCCACTAAATTATCATTAAAATTTGTGTGTCAATGTCAAGGTTTTGTTTGTATTTTGTTTTATTTTGTAGGAAATTTGGTACTAAATTAAAATAAAAAGTTGGTGTTGTTTAAGATTAAATAAATAATGTTTTATGTATTAAAATTCCTATCTTTCTATAAATGTTTAGATGTTTATTATGCATGTAATAATTATAATTTTGTCATTTTTGCAAACTAATAAAATTAATTAAAAATTGGTAAACAGTTGTAAACATTATTTTTCAATAGAAATATTTTGAATTACTTATTATTATTATTGTTTCGATTTTGACAGATTTTAAAAATTTTTAAATTGCTTATTATAAACTATATTTTACTTGAAATAAAACTTAAGATTTATAATAATCACAAAAGCCATCGTAAGTTATAATAAGTGAAAAAACATTCTCTCACGTAAAAAAAATTTAACGAGTATTTTAGGCCTCGAAATTGAGGTCGACTATAGGTTTGGCAGCTTTTTAATCCTTTGGCAACTAGACTGTCATCATTTCTGATGAATGATATGATACGGCAAATAAAAAAATTGCACTCTTTGCTGATAAGCCATACATTTGAAGCTGAGCTAAAACTCTACACTCGACTCGAGAGTGGACTTCCCTCAACCATATTGACATTGAACGCAGCAGTTGGGGGTACGGGCATAGACACAACGGACACCTGGATTTGAGTGGGGGGTCGAGAGCGTGGTTGGGGGCGAATGGGAGAGGAAAAAAGTGGGTGCAGTACAGATCAGTACGAGTCTGTGGAGAAATTTGGAGCTCGAAAAAGTACTTCAATTACTTTTAGCGTTTTTTTTCTGCTGCACGCGTTGTTCGCCCAAACAACAGACGACTTTCTTTATTCCCTATGCTTTTATTTATGATTTTCATTTATTCATATAAAAAAGGTTTACGGTTTGAGAGAGCGGTTCTTCGCGTCGTCTCGTAAGTCTAACTAAAAGTTCTCAAACTTTATCTCTTTAGTGCGCCAAATATCAGACGAAAATATAATTATAATGTACAATAAAATTGGCTAAAAGTTTTGAGATTAGAGAAATGTAGTTCAAGAGAAAACAGTCTATTTTCAAATTTATTTTCTTTTTCTTTAATTTTGAATTAAATTTTGATGATAAAAGTTAATAGTGGGCTAAATTTTTTTCAGTGTGTGTGTGGAAAATAACTCATTTGAGTTCAAATGAGAAAATTATTTTTTTGTTGTTCAACGAATTTATTCGCAGACTTGAAAATTAAAGCGAATAACAGTTAATTATAAATTGTTGTCATATTTGTCGGCATCACAAGCGAAACAAATCAGAGCTGAACAGCCGACCAAACCATCGCCGAAAATGTACGTTCAGCTGAGATATTACGGCAGTGAAATTCAGACGCTTTATATTAATTGCCGCTCTATTAACGAAACGATGGATGAGTTGCGGAACGACGTGTCGAGAAAGTTGAATATCAGCGACTCGTCCGCACTCAGACTGTTTTGCGACGGAAAAGAGGTAACCATTTCTGTAACTCACCCCAAATGAATTGCAATACTTAATTAGGTTATTAAAAAAAGTTAGATAAACATAATTTTTTGGCAATCTTTTAATCAGTTAGAAAATGGTCATTCCCTATACGATTATAACATCAAAGTAAACGATGTCATACAAGTGACGCTTCGCACCACTTTGACGGATGTGTCTGACACAGAAAATAATGAGAAAACCGTTGACGTCGACGAGGATCTGATTGAAAATTTTGTTGACGAGGATGACTATTACAAAGTTGGAGACTTTGTCGACGCCTGGCATTCAGAGACTGGTGGTTGGTTTGAGGCGAGAGTGATTCGCATATCGATTAACGAGTCGTCGACGGCCACCACTTATTACGTGTCATTCGAGAAGAGCTCTCTCGGCGATAATGCGGCCGTCAATCAGTTTCAATTGCGACCGCAGTCAGCGGTCAAACTGGCCGTCGAGAGCGTCAACGAAGGAGATATAGTGTTGGCTAACTTTAAAAGCGGTTCCGCTGCCGAAAGAGGCTATTGGTATGATTGCAAGATTGAGAAGAAGAGCGAATCGAGAAAGACATTGTACGCCACTGTGTTTATGGGAGACGCGACTCTCAAACGACAGCGACTCGGCTTTGATAATGAAATGTACAAAATTGAAACCATTGTTAGGCGAAATTTACGTTCAAAGGATGATGAAGTGTTGCTCCAGTTTGGCGCACAATGCAGACGTAAGTTTTTTGTTGTGCATTTTTAATACTGACAGTAAATTATGATAAAATGAGTTTTTACTTTGAATGGAAAATAAACTTATTTAAAATTTATACGAAGTTCTAAAACATTCAAAGGGAGAGCTATTAATATGAATTTTTATTTGTTCTCTCTCTCTCTCTCTCTCTCTCTCTCTCTCTCTCTCTCTTTCGCAAGAAATTAGGATTCGGGAGAGCGTGAAATATTTTATGGTCAATATTTTATTTCTCTTTACCCAATTTTTTCTACTGATAAATCGCATAATACCGTAAACAAATAAACATTATTTCTCTTTATTTAAACTTTTAAATTGTATACCGAATCGACTATTTTGTACTGCAAGAGGAATTTATTAGATATTTTTGACATCTATTGTATTAATTGCTTTTAAAGTGCTTTCGAGAGCTCATTCCCAGCGAAACAGAACCGGATTTAAATATTTATTTATATTTAACGAGTTAACTCAGTAAACAGCTTTCATTATTTGATTAAGCGCTTTGTGTGCCACTAATTGAGGCGTGAATAAAAAACTCTTGAGCTTATCTCAGACCTGAATCTGTCTTTTCAGGCGCGACGCCCGCCGATTGTGACCAATGCGGTGATGACGGCGTGATTCGGTGTCGCAAGTGTTCGTGCAACGAGTGCGGCGGCAAGAATGCGGCCGACAAGCAGATCATCTGCGACGAGTGCGACGCCATTTACCACATCTGGTGTCTCGACGAGCCGCTCGATCGGGTGCCGGACGACGACTGGTACTGCGATCTGTGCCGCAACAGCGACCGCACCCGAATTGCCGATCTCGAGCGGACACGTCTGGGACGGAGAATGAAGAGCTTGAATAGGGTGGGCGTTCGCGAGTGGGGTCGGGGTATGGCCTGCATGGGACGCACACAGATCTGCGAACTCAAAGACCATTTCGGGCCGATTCCGGGTGTCGAAGTGGGAATGTGGTGGCGCTTTCGATTTCAGGCGTCGGAGGCCGGCGTACACACGCCGCTCGTGGCCGGCATTCACGGAAAGGAAAGCCGTGGCGCCTATTCAATCGTTTTCTCGTGCTCTTACGACGAGGATATCGATCTCGGCGATCAATTTTATTACACGGCTTCCGGTGGCAAAGACTTGACTGGGAAGAGTCGAGTCGGAGGTCGGCAGACAAAAAATCAGGAATTGAAGCGATGCAACAAAGCGCTGGCTGTCAATTGTTACGCACCGCTCGACGAGCAGAGGGGCGCCAACGCCAGGCTCGAGTGGCAAAAGGGTAAACCAGTGAGAGTGCTGAGGAGCGGAAACGCGAGGGGAGCCGCAAAAAAGTCACCCTATTTGCCTAAAGTGGGCGTCCGTTACGACGGCATCTACAAGGTTGTCAAGTACTGGCCACAGATTGGCGATTCAGGATTTCTAGTGTGGAGATACCTGTTGAGGAGAGACGACGAGACACCCGCGCCGTGGACTAAGCAGGGAAAGAGGAGGGCCGTCAAACTGGGACTCACTCTCATACACCCTCCCGGTTGGAACCAACAGACGGCGTCGAAGAGGTCGTGGAGAATGGACGAGAATGCCATGTCTGGCAAAAAAGTGAAAGTGTCTGAGTTTGCCATTGCGAAGGATGTCTTGCAGTTGATTGGAAACGATACGATCAATACGAAAACGTGGCAAACAGTGTTGAGTCACGCGAAGAGCGGAAAGCTTGTAATTACGATTTATTGATTTTATATAAAAATTACACAGAAAATTAATCGCCTAACTATTAAAACATTAAGCATTAATTTTTGCTGAATAAGTTTGACAGTAATTTAATTTAGTAGTTTAATAAATTAATTTTTACATAATAGGAATTTTATCGTAAATTAGAAGATACGTTCAGATGTGTCTGCTGTTTGGAAATAGTCAAAAATCCAGTCACAACTTCTTGTAGTCATAATATATGCAAAGTAAGGCATTATTAAAAATATATATTAATTAAATGAATAATTTAAATTATTTTATATTCAGGTCTGTTTAAGTCGTTCTTTTGAATCGGGAGTCAACACGTGTCCAATTTGCAGGACAGTATTGGGAGAAACAAATCGAAATTTCGACGTCAATAATATTTTAAAAGAAATTCTTTCAAAATTAATTTTACACTATCAATGATTTGTATTTGTTTTTACATTTGTTCACATACATTACAATTTCACAAATGAAATAAAATGCATTTTAATAAAATATATACAAATAATTTTAAAAAATAAATCTTTAAATTAAAATTATTGT
>JAQIYA010001744.1:0-11688 GCA_034699355.1 Microtritia minima
CTGTAAGAGTGAGCAATAGTGAAGTGCATACAAATATTGAATGCAATCATATGATTGAGTGTTAATATTGATATTATTGATAATTTACTAATAGTATTGATATAGTAGTGATACCGCAATGTTTGCTATTTTCATTGATTTAGTCATATATTCATATCACACTTATTAATATCAATGTAACTAAAAAACGTTATTCACAACATGTCTCGAATGCGCACTAAAACTCCGACGTTTCGCTTCAATCGAAATGAAGACGATTTACTCGAAGAGGTTTACGACCGAAGCGTTGAGTCCAGTGTTGCCAACACTTCCCTGTCTTCTGCTGACTCTACGAACATCTCATTAGTCAATAGTCCGCCAAAAAGCGATATGAAAAGCGAGTCGAAAGCCGATCGCCCTTCGGTTAAAGAGTACATCACATCTCGACTTAACAAGAATAGAGGTATTGATGAGGAGAGGGATAAGGATAGGGATAAGGATAAGGATTTGAATACTTCCAATTGGTTTCACGATTTTAAGGGTAAAATTAAGGAGAAAATTGAGGAAAAAAAGCGTGAAAAGGAAATGAAAAGTGTTGTCTCAGAAGAATTCAAGTGTAATGAACACGATTTGCTTAATAAGGAAAATGTTAATGAAAAGGTTGTGAAGAGCAGTGAAAGCAATGACGAGAAATTGAGTTTCGGCTCGAGTGAGGCCAACGAGAAACAAGTGCCCATTACTTCGCACACGACTAACACGGAACCGATCGCACCATTAATGAATGCATTTGATGACAAGCCATCAATTGATGACATACACAATGACTTCCTTATGACTGATTTTAATGAATCTATTGATCACGAATTAATTGATAACGTCGATGAATATAATCGCTCCATATTTTGGAGATTTAGACCTCTCTATTTAATTACCTGTTCTGCCGTCGCATTCATATCTTTTTTGGTTGCATTATTATCTCCTTTGCCAACATTTTTAAATGGTTTACTCTTAGGAATTTTTCTGACCATTTTATTATTATCAGTATTAATAGTACTTATTGTTTCCAAATTTTTTATTCATAAATGTGTTAATAAAAAATTAAAGACAAATACTAAAATAATGAGAATTAATTGTAAAGAAGAGCAGAAATATAAGGGATGGATGTATGAATTAATGAGCAGTTATGAGTTTTCCAAATCGGGACTTAAAACTCAACTCATTTATGTGCGACTTGAAGGACAAAGTCTTCGTCTTTCGAAACCCAAACAGGATAATCGAAAGCTTAAACTTGATTCAAATCATTTGCCTTTATTTGTATCGCAACGCTTTTTTGATTTGTCCAAAATGGTTCACAAAAAAGTTTATCTTCTTTTACCAAAAAACATTAAAAATCAAAGAAAATACATATGGAGTAAAAAATATCCGATTGGAGTAGAACTTGAAGACAATAAAACAAAAAGCATTGTTAAACTAATTTTATTTATAAGAAACTGTCGCGACAAAGAAGAATGGTTTTGGAAATTTAGAGAAGCTATTGATTGTTGTTTAATATGTTCGAGTGAAGAGAAAGAGAATACTATATCGGGACCACCTTCTCCGCGATCTCTCGGAGATATCATTCCTGAAGACTTGGAACATTTGCCAAGAACTCAATCATTAGATTTGAGTTTTCTTCAAAGCGCAACAAATTCTTCGTCTACAACTGTTTCGCCAACTACGCCATCGAAAGAGCTTCAAATTTTATCGCAACACATAGATTATCACGTATTTATGAAAAATATTCTTAATTTCAAGTCTAACCAATCCTCATCATTGACGTGGTTTAATGCTATTATTGGACGCGTTTGTTTTGATATACTAAACGAACAATTTTGGTCCAATTGGGTGGCGACGAAAATTCAAAGAAAATTACGGCGAATAAGACTTCCATACTTCATGGAGTCATTAACTATTACAGAGATAGATATTGGAAATACTTTGCCAAATTTTAATAACGTTCCAAATCCTCCTTTTGTTGATAGCAAAGGATTGTGGATTGATTTTGAATTCTCTTATTCAGGTTTGAAATATATTTTATTTATAAAATATTTGAAGTAATTAAAAGGCTATTATTTTTAGGTGGTTTTACAATGACACTCGAAACCAAACTTAATTTAATGAAATTGAAAGAACAGGGAACTGGTTCTCAGGAAAACAAAAGTTTTCATAACGATATCGATCTCTCTGATAATGATAGCGATTCGATAATTTCAAGCTCTGAAGAGGAAATAGAAGATAAGCCAATAGACCCAGAAGTTTCTGATGATATAAAAAAACAGCAAAAAATTTTAAAATTTGTTGATAAAATCACTTCATCTCAATATTTTCAAAAGGCTACCGAAAATAAGTACATAAAACGAGCGATGGAAGGAGTGTCAAAGACATCATTGAATTTGACTGTTCAGATACTAACACTTAATGGAACATTAGGTAAATAAAAGTTTATTAATGCATCAATTGAAACAGTCTTCCGATAACAAACTGCAATCAATTTAAATGTCATGTAATTTTCTATAGAAAATCAGTAGTGAAAAGCTATCCATATTGAAAAAATAGTCATTTATTTAAATGAACTTAAAACAATTAATGTCTTATAGAATACACCAATTTTATTTTCATTATAGTTATTTGATTGCATTTTTTAAAAAATAGTATAACTTTGAGTTAACTCAGAATAGCTTTCGGAGACAACCGTCTCCCTCATCGGTTCTTTAGTGACTGATCTGCTATAAGTCGGCAAAGCTTGACCGTAACGATAATAAACTTTTCAAACATCTGGTCAGTTAAGTAAAAGCGTAGACATTCTTAAAAGTTGCAAATTTCTTAATTTATTTGTAGACTGTAAAGCTGATACCAATGCAAAACAAATAAATTAAGAAATTTGCAACTTTTAAGAATGTCTACGCTTTTACTTAATACATTACTTAACTGACCAGATGTTTGAAAAGTTTATTATCGTTACGGTCAAGCTTTGCCGACTTATAGCAGATCAGTCACTAAAGAACCGATGAGGGAGACGGTTGTCTCCGAAAGCTATTCTGAGTTAACTCAAAGTTATACTATTTTTTAATTAATGTCTTACTTAACTCTTTATTTTTTGCTTTAGTTAATTCAATTAATAAAATGTCTTAAGAAATTGTCTTTGGTCTGTATTCCATAGCACAGTAAATTGCTATAGTATTTATTAACATAATTTAAATTAATTTTAAATATAAAATATGGACCCAAATGTATATTTCATCGTCAGCGCTAAATTTAAAGCATTTTTTATTTATTTGTCTAAATAATAGATAAATACATAAATTTATATAACACAGTAAAGTTTATTTTAAGAGTAGAAACCTCTAAAATTACATTACTTACTAATATCACAGGAAATAATATAATATCGAATATTTAAATTATAACTAATTTTTTAGGATGCGGTATAATTTGCAAACAAAATTTAAATATCAAATATGTATTTTGAAGATGTTTATCCAATTAAAAAAATTGTTTTCATAATAATTAACATTTGGCTTTTGATATTGAACTCCGTGACAAAAGTATGATAAAAATATGATAAAAATTGAATGTATTTTATGTCATAATTTTAGAATTGGTGACTATTATTCAAATAGAATTCTTTAGATAAGTCGACATAAATTTATGTTAAACCAAATTTATTCAAAACGCAAATAAAATTTTTACTATTATTGAAATATTAGATTAAAAATAAAATTTTATAAATCACTAATTAAATCACTTATTTTTAGCTATTAATATTCCGGAGCCGCCAACAGATCGTTTATGGTAAGAGTTTATATTTATTGCAGGCATATATACTAATAAGTATTTAATTATTAGCATAATAATTAAATATTAATTTTTTAATTCAAAATCACACAAATAGCCACATAATTGATTATTCTATCTAATTCTAGGTATGGCTTTCGTGGAAATCCCGATCTAGTCCTGTCTGCTCGACCAAAGTTAGGCGAGCATGAAGTTAGCATACATCAAGTCACTGATATTATTGAACGTAAACTGAGACAAGAGTTTGCAAAAATTTTAGTTATGCCAAATATGGATGATTTGATTATTCCCGTTCTTATGACAAATATTGATCAGTATATTACAGTTGTATGAAATAAATGGAATGTGCCTTAATTAATGATTTCACATATTTATATATTTATAAATCTAATCAAAATACATATATTCGTATCCTTTGGTCATAAGCGACAAATATTTGTCACTACACCACAAGTAAATATTTGAATACTTATTGATATTCCAATTTTGCATTCAAACTGTGATAATAAATTACGCCCAAATTATATGTAAAACTTTATACCATGTCAAGTGCAGAATATTAAACATTTATTCGATATATTGTAACCTGGAATTCAATTATTAAATTATTAAAAATTTAAATAAATTTTACTTAGTTTTTAATTTAAATTTTATATGATTTTAATTTGATACACAATCATAGATTTAGACTAAATACAGTGGTTTGCAATAATAGCTCACTATAATAGCTTACTATGCTTAAAGTTCTCTTTTGCATCTAAAAACTGATCACAAACTGGACTATTAGTACAGCATTTCATAAAACTATAGATACATCAGTATAGACTAGTATTACATAATATAACATAATATATATAGTATTATAATGCAATAGTAATACAATAATAATAATGCGATAAATAACAGCTATTTTACGACACCATTTTCATAAAAATATAGATATTAAACTAAATATATTCATTGGATTTATATCGCCATTTGTTAACTAAAACTAATCCTTATTTGTCAAAATCATTACTTAGTGAGCGCACACTTGAATATATAAATTAAAGTAATAGGAATGTGTTTCTGTCGGTAGAATAGCAATACTATTAAAGTCTTAAGTTTATGTGTAGCTGTGGCTTAACGTCACCAATGACTTTCGTGAGCAAATCATTGATCACTTTATCTTTGGCTGCGGTCACGCTTTTATTCATGGCATCCATTTTGACTCTGGTTTCGCTATCAATACGCGCTGCGATGTCGTCCCTGCGAATGTAATACAATTGTTATACAATGCAATACAACTGTATTGATATGAGCCAAACCTGGAGCCCATATGCACCCTCTCGTAGTCCTTGAAGGCGAGGTCTCTCTCAGCCTTGAATCTCTCGATTTCGTTGTTCGCCTCGTCCTTCGCCTGTTTCAGACGTCTGGCCTTTCGTTTGCGCGCCTCCTGAACCTAACATACATCGCAGACCACATTAGACGTCACATTACATCACATTCATGTCAATATCATTATAAACTTACTTTTTCTGCCGCTCTTTTCTCTGCGGTTAAGAGTTGTTGAATACCTTGAGTTTGACTCGCCATTCAAATAGTTAGAAATGGGTTTGAATTTAATTGTGGATACAATAGTCTGTGACCGAAATTGATTGAAATTTACAAAAAATGGTTCAGTTTTGATACGCTTTTCATATGACGCCCATCTGTAGACATGTTTTCGGTATTTCCTTAAACCAACAAATTATGCCAAACATAGCAATACAATATAAGTATCACTTTTATTTAGTGTGAAAATATATGATTTAAGGCAAATTAAGTTATTAAATGTTTAAAATAAATTAAATTACAAAATGAATATAAAGGGAGCGTTAGTTTGTTAGGCGCGCATCTCTACGAGCGATTGAATTCAATGGCTTGCGATTGAATACCACTCGTCAGCTGACATTTAATGACACTTAATCGCGATTTAAATGACGCTATCATTCACTGTTCATCCAAAATATATTTTTTCTAATCAATAGCCAGTGCTGTCCAAACAAATGGAAAGTTATTTGCTTGAGTGCAGACAACATTTGGTGAGTGTTTTATCTATTGATTATTAATTAATTAATTAATTAATGCGATATTTGTATTTTAGTCACAACTCGATCGTTACTCGTCTATTCATTTCGTTATCGGAAACGAAAGCTGTGATCTCGACTCAGCCGTCGCCGCAAATGTTATCGCGTTTATAACTCACGTTAGTTTGTTTCATATCATTAGTGCATAATATTTAATTTTTATTATATTTTGATTTTTTTTATAAATTTCTATATAATTTAAAACAATTTCACTATATTATATTAATAGCTGAATGAATTCATTAAATTATTATATATTTTGTTTTGTTTTCTAAAAATAAAATATGCAATTTAAATAATTTAATTAATTTAAAATAAATAAATTAAAAATATGCTTGATTTTATTCGAAAACAATTTGCATCCCATCTCAATACTCATGAATTATCGTTTGTATTTTTATTTCTATTTATGACTATTACTGAATTGAACCAAAAATAGTATATTTGTTCTTAAAATATTAACCTATATTTGTTTTATGAAATAGTAAATGAATATTTAGAGAGAAATATTTGATATTATTCTTATCTTTATTAAAATCTTATTAGAAGAATGAAAACTTAAACGATTTTACTATATCGATATAAATTTATCATGTATTTAATTTATAGAGACAATTATCACAAAATTCATGCTTGGTTTTGCCTATACTTAATACATCTCATGAAGACCTAAAATTGAAAAGTGAAGTATTATTTTGGTTTGAAGAAGTTGTTCAAATCAATCGCCGATATCTTATAACTAAGGATGACATTGACTTTAAAAATATAAGTGAAAGTAAGAACTTTTTAATTTTAAGTTTATATATTAAACTTATTCTTGTCATAAATTTATAGAACAAGTGTTCATAACATTAGTGGATCACAATGAAAATAAAGAATTTTGCCAAATCGGACAAATAGTTGAAATAATAGATCATCACAAGCCATCACTTATGATTCAAAAGTATTCTATTGATAGCGCAAAAGTGTTTATTGACACAGAAGTTGGATCGTGTTGTTCTTTGGTTGCCGAACGATTCTTATCAAGTTCTCTCGCATCAGACACACAACTGGCTCTTTTGATTTATGGTGCTATTATATTAGGTGCTATAATATATATTATATTATATTATTTAATTAATAATTTATTATGATATTTATTTTATTAGACACTATTTGCTTTTCAAAGGCTGCCCAAAGATATAATGATAGAGATATAAATGCTGTCAAACGATTAGAGTCTGTTTTAGGCATTGCTGACACTGCAACACGTTCTGAAGTTTATCAACAATTAATCAAAGCAAAGAATTCAATTGAAAATTTCACTACTGAGCAGTTAATCGAAAAAGACATTAAAGTTGTTGAAACTTCGAATAAACTAAAAATAGCAATTTCATCAATATCTGGAACATTAATATCAAAATTAAATTTGGAGCTAAAACTTGAATCCCTCGAACAATTGTCAAGCAGTAATCGTTACAATGCTATCGTAATTTTAGGAATCGAAAATAATATTGTCGAAAAAATAGCACGAGATTTAGCTATATTCACGACCAATAGAAACTTAATGCATATCGTAAGCAATTATTTTTATAATTTTATTAATTTAAAAGAAGTTTTCTTTTGCTTGAACTTGAAAATCTTTTTTAAAGATTGAAATAATAACTTTACTGTAGTCATTTGTATATTACAAATTATATGTAATAATTTTTGCATTTTTAAAATCGCAGGCTTGAATGATAAATTAAGTTTTATCTACTTTCAATTAGGTATTTTTGTCTTAATTTCATTACTTTATTTTAATTTAATTAAATTAATTAGTTATAACAAAGTTAAATTTCTTGTTTAAAAAATTGCTACATTGTATATATTTTTATATTACTTTATAATACTTTATAAAGATAAGTTAAAGTATTCTTATCTTCCCATGACATAAAAAGTGGGAAATTGACCACTAAAATGTTATTTTAAGACGCATTTGATGCCAATATTTAAGTTACATAATGCTAATATATTGCGACTAAATTGTGTATTCAGTTTTTATATCTACTATTTAGCTAATAGTAAGTTTTTATTAAGATGCAGTATGAAGCGAATGAAGGAAAATTCTATCTTTATTACATTTTACATCAATTTTTGTTTTTTAATATTTATTATAATTAACATATTTTATAGATTTCGTCGTTTCTCGAATCTGAAAGTGAACTCGAACTGAAATTGCTAACAGAAAGTAAATCGTTAAGAATTTACACTCAAAATAACGCAAAAGCTTCAAGAAAAGTAATATTGCCTTTAATATTATCAGTCTTTAATGAATTAAAACTGAAAAATGATAACCAAATCCAAAATGAAAGCGACTATGAAAAAGGTAATTAATTTATTTTAATATTACTTAAATAATAATAAATATGATTGTTAATAAAAATTAACAAATTAAACTTTTTATATTGCATCCAATTGTATTAACATATAATTATTTGGCGATATAAAACTTAACTGAATATAATAAAGAGTTTGATAACATGAAAACATCTTCAAATAAGACAAAAGTATTAACGACCCAAATATCAACAGCAGATGTTGATCCCGAATTTGTTATTAATTACAAGCCCGAAACTGTAGAGTTTCTTGAATCACCTAAATATGGTTCAGCGGAACGTGAGGTTGGAATTACCTCTTAGAAACTAGAAATTGATAACAAAATGTATAACTTGTTATGTATAAATATATTTATAGGTGGAAAGCGATCATAGTTTACCAAATACGCCTTTTAAAGGTTAGCTTTGTTTTTCATTTGCTTTTTATTTATTTATATATAGTAATTGCAAGAAGCGGTTCATATTCTGCTAAATTAAACGAAGTAAATAAAGTGGTAGAGCTTGATATAAACAATTTTGATATAAATAAAATAAACAATACAGAATCGGTTTATGGATCTTATATTGAAGATTCTTTCGTCGGAGAATTAGTGGGCGATTATATATCGAATTCAGGAGATAAAGATGATTGCGATTTAGCGCATAATTGGGCGCTTAATAATTCTATTAATAATGAAATTGAATTCGAATTCGACTCTTTTGGTCCCGAATCTATAATATATTCAGGAAATAACGAAGAATTGGAGGAATGTGTTACTCCAAATATTTCTGAACAGAATAATTGTGTTAACAATGATAATAGAAATGGTAAGATTATCGAGTTTGTTTGCCAATCGAGCTTCAAATAACATATGATAGAAATGTTTTGTTAAAACTTACGATTGGCATTTTTCATTTCTTAGAATCGGACATTTTAAATGAGCATAAACCCAATTTTGCAGACCTTTCTAATAAAGAAAATCCAAATGATCACTCTTCAGATACAAAAGAATCCAAATTGAATGCGTTAGATAGCGAAACTAGTTTTAATAGTGAGCTCGAAAATAATGATCAATCATATTTCAAGAGAAACAGTTCGCTAACACAAAGTCAAAGGAAAAAAATTAGTCCACGACTTAATTTTCAACAGATTCTGAATTCATCAGATGACATGAGCCCAGTTATTGTTTCTGATTCGCAATTAAATCAACATCCGTTAAAAGAAGATAATCTAGAATTTAATAAAATTAATTCTGATAGATATGGCCAACAATTGCAGAACACACCTATATCTCTGTCAATAAATAGATCAGTCGACGACGATGAGACTTCTAGAGGTTAGACAATTTGCGGCAAATATAACTTATATCAAGCTCTTACAATTCTATCATTTCATTCATCAAATTTTACTATTTTATTCAATTTTCAACTTAATTTCTCTAAATTATCTTTTGGTGTTAAATTTTTAAAATTTTATTTAGGTCTGACAAGACGTCCATCGACGACAAAAAAGAAAATACCTGTCAATCGAGATTTTTTCACAAATGAAGAATTAATAGGTATTATTAAAATAAAAGTTCGATTTATGTGAGCACTAATTATATGATTAAAAATTGAAATATTAAACATCTCAAATATTAAGTTAGTTTTTAATTTTTGTTTATTGTTTTATCTTAAAAATTTTCTAACCATACCTCATAGATAGTATGTTTAATTTAAGCATATTAGTTATAAATTTAAAAGTAATAAATAAAACTTATAGAAAGTTTAGAATATTGTCCTTAATTCTATGAATTTTACTTAAGGTATACCTATTTTATATCGATTACTATATTAATTTTGAATATTAGTATTCATGTATAAACTGTTTTATTAGATAAATCAGAAGAAAATGTGAATCAAATAAGTGAATTAACAGCACAAACTGAATTAGAAGAATCGAGAGCATGGAAGCTCTCGTGTCCGATTGGACCTGACGGTGATGTTAAACCTATTGACATGAAAGTTATAGAACCCTATAAAAAAGTTATATCACACGGCGGATACTTTCACTCTAATGCTTCTGTAGATACTTGTAATTTTCATTCAGGTATGGTCTATCGATAAATTTTAATTCGCTTTGTTTTGATATATTTTGAAATAAGGTTATTTTAAACTTATCTTTCTTTGTTAAATCTGTGGCAGACATTTATTTTATGGGTGTTTGAATCAAAGTTTAAATTTTTATAGAAAAGAAATGCTGTTAAAACAATATATAATTTTAAAAATATTCTTAAATATTATATTTAGGAGCGAGTCCAGCAATAATTGTCTTCTCTACCTGTTATTTGCCTTATCGTTCACGTAAAGATTATGACTATGTTATGGATAATTTATTCATGTAATGTTAACTTTGAAGTTAATTGTAAACGGCAACACTCATCGTAACAATTTTTAATTGTTAATAACTTTTTAATCAAAGCAAAATAATAACTAATACTTACAAATCTTTTTATATAACATTATTCATTATGTATTATACATAATGAATACAATAAATAATGGGTATCTCGTGAATACTCCATATAAATTTCTCATATATTTTTGCACTTAAAATTAATTTCCATACAGATATCTCAAATATATAAGCTTGCTTTTGTCAAAGTCAAAATCTTTAAAAAAAATTTTTTTGAAAAAGTTTGGAAAATTTGACTAAAATTCATTAACTAAAACTATGTAATATTTAATATCAGATATCTTACTCTCTGAAGGTTATCAAATTTAAAATAATAGTTAAATTGTAACAATTAAAATGTTATTGAAGTTGCAGACGTGTTGCAGATGATTGTTGCCTTTAATTTCTTGAAGAAATTTATTATTATAAAAATTAAATATGTAGGTATGTGTTGACAACTCTCCACAATCTTGTGGCCGACGATTACATACTTATTTACTTTCACAACGCGGGTTCTGGGAATGGAGGCAATAATATGCCAACATTTGGATGGCTTAAACGTTGTTATTACATGATTGACAGAAAATTAAAGAAAAATTTAAAAGGTCTTTACTTAGTGCATCCAACGTTTTGGTTAAAAACGCTTATTATTATGAGCAAACCATTTATTAGGTATTAATTCACAATTTTTTAAACATTATCCATATTTTAATTTCTATTTGCAGTTCAAAATTTTCAAAAAAGTTGAAATTTGTTAATACATTATCGGAATTAAGTGATCTCATTCCCATAGAACACGTAGCAATTCCAGAACCCGTTAAGAAGTAAGTATTTATATTAACACAACTTAAATATCATAACTGTGTATGCATTTTAATTTTAATTTATTATGTTTTTATTTACACTTTTTGTACTTTTGCTTTGTAAAGTCTTTTAATAAATAATTAATTTTGAATTAATATTATGTGTTTGCCTTGTTTTATACTAAGCTTGCCTT
>JAQIYA010001745.1:0-11688 GCA_034699355.1 Microtritia minima
TTTTCTTACACTCATATTTCTCATAATTACACACAAAAAGTTCACAATAAATAATTAGCAATAAGTTTAAATAAGTTTTAGATATGTATGACTCACTGTACTGCCTCTCATCAGGTATGGCTCTCATTACGCACTCTTACGATATATTATCGTAAACATCACTCGTTGTGCGCAAACGCGTCCTCACATCACGTTAACGACTTTTCACCGCTATAGCCATCCCTTGACTGATCCGCTATTTGAGTCTTTTAATTGCGTTCACTATTCAATAATACCTTAATTGGATTTTTTTGCACAAAAAAAGTATAATAAAAAATTATATATTTTTTATAGTGTGCTAAAAAGTTTGGTTAAGTTTTGTTTTAGCGATCGTAATGTTGTACTAAACAGAGCCGTAAACTCGCGTAACGTTATATGTTAAACATGACAACGACTGCAAACTTCGGTGTTTATACTGTACTGTATGTCACGCTTTGCAGTGCAGTGTTAAATGAAACGCTGTACGAGAGCAGTGAACGCCTCGAATGTATTTGGTTTAAGCCTTACAATCGAAATATAAATAATATTAAATGAGAGCACATTTAAAATAAACATTTGACTTTCGATTTGCAGATTATATAGTATAGCGATAGTTGAGCGCTGATTATATCACTGACATTCGTTATATTCGTATCAAAACAGTTTTAATTGCAACCAATTTAATGAACACTTGAATGACAACTTTAATGAGTTATTTTAATTTCGATTATGAATACTTGAATTTTGATAAACTAAATAATAATAAATTAATTGTTGCGAATATTTGAGATAAGAAATGAACAAAAATGAGTGCATGAAAGTCGAATTGAAAACTAGACCAGTCATACACTGCGTTGAATTTGAAATTTATATTTTTCTTATCAAAATTGAAAACAAATATAAGAATAAAAATATTAATAAAAAAAAGTTTGTGGAATTTTTAAGTTTGGGAATAATTTATTTCTTTGTGAATTTCATTTTTTAAAAATATAATAAAAGTTAAACTTATATTATTAAATGATAGATATTATTCGAATGATTTTATTTTTGTATAAGAATTGAATTTTAACATTTAAATCTGATTTTATTCTTTAGATAATTGATGGATAACTTTTTAATTCACAAAAACTACGGGAAATTAAAGCAACAATTCCTGACCAATTTATGTAAACTAAAAATGATTAATGTATTAAACGAAAAGTGAGTAATTATCATTTTTCTTACATAAATTTTTCATGTTTTGCCGACAATTTGGTTTTTTTTATTGAAAATATTGATTTTACGTGAATAATTTTATATTAGTGATGAACAAAAGCTATCTGTATTGAGCTCTTTCTAAATCTATTCGTTGATAACTTTAACAGCAAGTTTTGAGTAGATTAAAATTTTGCAGCTCAATATATATTTATTATAACTTAAATTAATATGGATGGACGGAAGGCCATAATTAACTAAATTATAGTAATGATCTAAAAATTACTACATTATAGTGTAATGAAATTGAAAAAAAGTGTTTGTTAATGGAATGCTATGGCAATGAAATCAATATTTTTAATTTTTTCGTTAATGAAATGGTAAATTAATTATAGATAAAGTAATGGAGAGATAATTATAATAAGTTTTTACATTTTTTCCACCTCTAGAGCCAAAAGAAACAAATTTTTACTGTACTTAAATATAAATAAAATGTAAACACGAATTAAGCGTTAGATGATTGACATTAAAATTTAATGTCAATCAATCGCATTACAATTTATTACTTGAATAATTTCAAAAGTGATCACAATTTGTATTTTAACGTCTTTAAGCCAAATGTTGGAATTTTTTGAATAAAAATAAAACGTTTTGAGCTCAGCTTTAAGCCCGAGTTTGAAGCTATGATTTTAATATTCGTGCTATGGCTGTAATATATAAATCATTGATATTCAGGTAATTAACACAACTTATCAATTGCTCAACAATAATAAAGTAACAGACAATCAATAATTTATTATAAATAAAATGATATTTAAATATAACAAAATTTTGTTCATATTTGTTATTATGATTTTGAATGCTTTCGAATCAAGTAAGTGTGAATTTAAGTGACTTTCTTAGTTGATCGACATAACACGTTACGTGTATTCATGATTGATTGACATGCGTTCAAATTCGAAATTTTTCAATTTATTTAACTTATATCTAAATCTAAAAAGTTTAAAAAACCACGTTATATATCACATACCATTGGCTCATTTCCAACCCTTTTAAGTTTTACAATAGAAGATGTATGCTAAAGAAATTTTAATCGCTTCCACTATAATACACTCCTCAACTAGGGTTAACAAATGGTTAACAAATTTTTAAATTTAAATTACAAGTAAATGTAAGCTAAATATCTGCCATAATTTTTATTGAGAAATTTTTGTTAAATGAATATGATTTTTTGAAATTTTATATCTTAAAATTAAAAATCGGTGGGTATTTGTATAAATATTATAATTAAAATAATTCTCCCTTATATAATTAATATGTTGACTCCCCCCCCCTCCCCCCCCCCCCCCGAAAGAGGAAGGGAAAGATAGGGCCAATTATTCTATTCTCAATTATTTAATTTTAATTCTATCATAATAAGACATTGATTTTGCTAAAAGAGCGAATAATGGGACAGAAATATTAAATTTATAAACAAATTACTTTCTAACAAATTATAAAATGAATAATTCTTTTAAAAATTATGCATATATTTATAAACTACAGATTAAAAATCTGTTGATTATAAACTAAACGACTATCTTTATATTAATCATTAGAGTACAGGACATTTGATTTATTTTGATTTATTCATAATTGAAATTTAATTATTTCATCCATTAAAGGAATTATTATTTGAAAAATCAAGGCTGAGTTATGTATAATCATTTACTTAATGTATAATATTTATTCTTAATTTTAAAGATAACTGAAATGAATATATATAACATTATTATATTTTTATTATATTGTATTATTTTAATTATAAGATTGCAAATTTTACTTACTTTTAACTTTCGAAATGCGTTTTATTATCAATAATGTGTTATTTAAAATGTTTATTGAAATTATAAATTTCTATTTTATTCGGTAATAAAAAAAATTAAAATTATCATAAAAGTTAAATTTCTAAATTTTAATTAAAGTGACATACATTGATGGCCGAAACGCATTTCCAGACAAAACGGACCAATCATTTCTCAATGATTGCGTTAACACTCATAATAATTTCAGAAGAAGACATGGCGCGCCTAATTTGATATTACACAGCTCGGTAAATAAATAAATTATTTATTAAAATATAAATCATATTTAAAGTTAGTAAAAGTGAATCTGCGTTAATTTATTTAAATGTCAATAAACTTAATAAACCGGTATTAATTGATTAATAATTTTTGTCCGCATACGATAAACTGATTCAATATAAGCAAATTTACTTGTGATGAACTGTTTTGTTTAATAATGTTATTCAGCCTGTATTTATGAAATTTATAATAATCTCAATTCCAGATCGTTGCCTATGCTAAAAGTCGTGCAAAAATTATGAGCACACAGGAAAGATTAAATCACGGCCACAAAGGTCTTCAACATTATGGTGAAAATATCTTCTGGGCAACTGGTAATATTATTGTTTATAGCAATTTTTAAATGTTTTATTTCTACGTTTATCTTTTTATTAACTTTTAATTTAAAAAAATTTATACATATTGTGCATAATCTACAGTATTGATAACTTATTCTGATAAGTGATTACATAACTTATTCAATGTTTAATTATATTATTAAATGTTAAATATTAATAAATTATGATTAAACATGTTTAGGTGGAAGAAACGGTCATAAGTGTTCGGACGCGGTTAGCCTGTGGTATAACGAGGGGAAGAAATACGATTACTCCAGGCCTGGCTTTAGTATGCAAACGGGACACTTCACAGCAGTGGTTTGGGCTAATACTCATTATATTGGTTGCGCGCGAGCGTCGATGAGCACACCGAACGGTCACACTGAAAGTTACATCGTTTGTAATTATTATAAACCTGGAAATAACGGAATGTATGCGCAAAATGTTTTTAAACCTAGAAAGTACTAATTGAAAAAATTTGTTATTAATTAAATTAACTTTTTTTTCATGAAACCAAAATATATAAAATTAATTTGTGATTTGCTTTAAATATATGTTCATATAAACAGAAAAAATTATTTTAAAAATTATGTAGTCATCAAAATAATCTGAAACTTGTTAAGCATTTAAAAATTATATATATTCCTATCTGTTTACTTTTTCGACTAAAGTATTTTTGCTTAAATTTAAATTTAAATGTTTCTAATTTAAGTTACATTAGTTTACATTTAATGTGAGCTTTCAATAGAAGAAGCTTTCAGTAATCTTGTAGAAGAAGAAAGCATAAAGGATTTTACTAAATTTAAAAATCAATTCTTTTATTAAGTATTTACTTTTAAAATTATTACTCTTAACAATAGATGTACAATTTTAAATTATAGGAGTATTAGCAAAATAAAATTTTAAACCATAAATAAGTCTTATATTTGTCCCAAAATTTAAATGATTATCTATTTGATGATCTTTGGTTCAATCATTTCCGCTAAATTTTTAACAAAATTTTAAATAATATATTTAAAAATATAAGCACATAAATTTTCATACGGATATAAATTGAGACATCTTTATTTCATTTAATGCTAACTATTTAACATTTACACCATTATTTTTATAGTGTTCCTCACTCTTATGTGATCCAAAGAAATATTTATAGAACATCGTGTTTCTAACATAACGTCTAAATAAACATTCAAAACATGTTTGCAATTTAAGGTCTCGATAAACGATGCATTTGTTGTGCAATTCATTTATATTGATTGGACAAGACTTTCATCATTTACTCTCTTATTCATGCGTTTATAGTCTTCATGTTATTTCAGCGAAAACATGAAATCAATTTAGACTGCCTTTTGTTTTTGTGCATTAATTTCTATCAGCAAAATGCTTGTTATTTATATTATTTTTTATTTTTAAATGTGCAAATCTTTAATGAAATATAAAATTTCACGATCAATATTTTGAAATAAAATGTTTAACATTATATTTATGTATTATTACTATTTATAAACTAAAAACTTTATCTCGAATTAATTTATTGATAACTTATAGACTGTAATTACAAGAGCGTTGTATAATGCGAGGGTATATAAGCAAATGTATCGGTTAGAGATAGCAGTGGGAGATGAGGACAGACTCTCCAATAGCTTCATAGCATACAGAAACACCTCCTTAATCCTGAATAAGGATTAAATTAACACCTGATCCCACTTTTTATGCTTTAATTTTGTTGATTTTAAATTTATAAACGCATTTAATAATTCAAAAGTTATAAGTAAAGACATATTTAATTAGCAAATGTATTGGTTTTCCTATACTTTAAAATAATTGGTTGATTTCAAATTTTATCAAACTTTTTTAAACTGTATCGCATAATATTTATTATTTAAAAATTAATTATAAATGTTGTTAAATTTTATTATTAGATTAGATATGGACACAAATTTAAATTATTAAAACTTATGATATAATGAAAGGTTTATAAGCATTAAGTATTGTGAAGTTAATACATGTATTAGTTTTTAATAAAGATTAAATTTAATACTTATATTATTAATTAAATTGTTATTAAATGCTCAATAATTGATGATTTAGCACAGAATTTATATTATTTATAAAATTCAATTCTTGTTTTATTATTTACATTATAATTGTACTCAAAATTATATACACTGATAAACTACATCTTTATTTAACATTTACAACAAAAAAATAATCAATAAATAAATCAAAAATAAGTTAAAACATCCCAAAACAATTAGCTATTATTTACATAGTCATTTATAAATCCTGTGATAAATACATTACGAAACAGACGCAAAATATAATAAGCATAGGTGTTAGCTCTGGTTGGCTACACAGGCTTGTAATTAATTAGCTTTTTTATATCGTTGTTTAACTTCCAGGAAAACTCTCGCATTCATCGCGTTTTTTATTAGGTTATGCATAACATCACAATTTTTAACTTACCTTTCTATAAGTTTTTATAATGAGCTTTAATAAGACTTTCGTTTCTATCAGAAAGTAATCTTGAAATTGCAAAATGCGTTCCCATTTATTTACAATGTTTATGATATCTATGATATCATCGTCGATATCCAGTGAAGACAATATAACATCTTCAAGACTTAATCGTGACGTCTATTTTCCGGTAATTGATTTATGCTTTTAAGCATTTTATATATTTTTATTTTAATAAAAATATATTATTTAAAAATTAAATGAAATTAACTAATTATGTTTATTAATTGTAGTGCAGTCTATTTATCTAATCATATAGTATTTATTTTCATTACAATTTTCAAATATTTTATAGTTTTCATAACTATTAAATAGAAAAAGTTTCATACTTTTCAAATTTTTAATATTTAATAAATTTAGTAAAAAACTATTATTCTTAACAATAAAGGGTAGATATGGGAGCGCAAGGTCTCACAGCAACTGCGACACCACAATCACCCAAAAGGAAGGGTGGATATCGTCGCCGAACTTTCCGTCCAATTACGACAACTCTCTTCACTGCACATTCTTCGTCGTCAAGTATAGCAATGATGTTTGCGCCGTATGTTTGGTTTAATTTAGCAAAATTTATGACGAATTTGAAAATAAAAAAGCAAATAAACTTTTTTGTTTGTTCTTTTTAAGATACAAATTACATTCACCGACTTTGACATTGAGGACACGCCAGACTGCGCTAATGATTACCTCGAGTTGGGACCAAACAGTGGAAGAATGTGTGGTGTGCTTCTCGCTGAGACCAAAAGCAAGTTTGCATTTTATAAACTAACTTATCGAAGTATTTATAGATAATATTGACTGCTTTAATGATTTTAATAATAGAGAAAATATCGTTCGCTCGTGACGACAACACTTTGAGATTTGTGTTTCATAGCGATGCTTATAATAGCAGAAAAGTATAATATTCGTGCACTTATTTGCACCCTTTTTTGAATATTTCAAACAAATTCAGATGAGATGCGAAATTTTTTAATTATTCCTGTTATGACGTAAATTAAAATTAAAATTCAATAATAATTATAGATTTTAAACTATATTCATATCATAATGAAAATAAGATATTCAACAATTTTTATTCAATCAAATTAAAATTAAATTTGAGTTTTTATTAAACTAATATTAAATTCATTGAACATAAATGTGTTTCAAATTTCCAATTAATCACTAAATCGTTTAATCTCAGTGATGATCATTTGTTATTAAATCACACATTTTATTATAAACAGTTTAATTACAAGTGTTGTTACACTAATTTCTTGTTTATAATAAAGTTAATGGTAATGTAAATACATTATTGGCATAAACTAACGAAAACTAAACCAAATAAACGCTCGGCTATGTGTGAAGCAGTATTGTTCGCTATAAACGAGGCTTTCAGTCGTAAACACAAATGTCATTAAGAAAACGCATATATCATCTGAATTTCGAGAATGATTAGCAAATGATTGATAACTGTTGATGTTATGAGATTTATTATTCCTAAGGGTTTTATGGCGCGCGTAACTCAGTTGCGTAACACGTGCGCCGCCAATAATCCAGATTATCAGCCGAGACCGTCATTTAGGTATGAAATTACTATACTTTAAATACTCTTTGAATTCTATAATTAATTTAATAATAATTATAGTATAAAATTTTCTCTAATAATTTTATGCCAACTTTTCTCCATTTAACTAAAATTAATAAAACTGAAGTATACTGTAATTTTTTTTGACACCAACTATTGCTTAATATCCATCATAATTTCAAATTTCAATTCCTATTAATTACCGTAAAATAAAGTAAAATATTTTATCGTAATTTTTCTGGTAATACGTGTAAATTAAAAATAATTAAAAATTCAATTTAACTTAAAGACTCCCTAAAAATTAATAACAACTATTATTTGCATTGAATTAGAAATGATAAAAACAAATAATAAGCGTACAAATTTGTGTGTAGTCTCGACAGAACTCCTCAGACCATATATTTGGGCAGCTTTTGCGACATTTATATCGGCGACACAACTGGCGATCTGAGATCACCGCCCGATCTCGAGAACAACCAAACCTGTCTCTACACTATTAGAAGGTAAAACTCGCATTTAAAATGCCTATTAATTTGCCGAACAAACCGAACCGAACAGAGCGGCCGCCGATGTGTGTCGCGTCGAATTCATATTTAACGAGTTCGACTTCGTGTCGAGCGGTGGCCAACGGTATGTGCACTGCGACACCGCTTACCTGCAAATGCCGGACCGACAGCGCCTCTGCGGTCAATTGGCATTTCATCGACGATCGTATTATTACCCGCAGACCAGCGATTACCTGCTCATCCACTTCAACAGTGGCCGCAAATTTAGTCGTCGACAACAGTCGAAATTCTGGATAGAAGTGCGACAAATCAGAAACTCTTGTGATTACAGTTCACCGCCCGACGGTATGAGTTGTCTACAAATAGTGTGTTTAACTTATTTAACAGACATTTGCGCTCCGAATAGCGAGAAAGTGTGATCAGACTCTCAGCGGACGAGTTTCGCAAGTGATTCAATCGCCTAATTATCCGCAGCCATACTCTCCTCTTCAGCAGTGCCTCTATATGGTGGTACCCATCGATCGTAATGTTTGCGAGTTTGAGCTCTATTTCAATCGATTCAGTTTGGAGTCGTCGGCGAATATCACTCGAAATTGTTACAGAGACTATTTCTATCTTCCCGACGGTTCAGTCATCTGCGGAATGATCTCTGGAAAGAGTGAGTTCGACGCGCTTTTGATTTTATAGTTTAATCAGCAGTACATATGTATATCGTTTCAGTGTTTAATTAAACAATAAAATATGACTATGTTTAGGGAGCTTTTGGTTTCCCAATTATCGCGATAGAGTTGCCATGTTTTACTTCGCCAGCGATGCCAACATCGAAGACCGAGGCTATGAAATAACGGTCACTCAGTTTCCCAACTCGTGCGGCAATACTGGACTCGTCACGAACGCCGTTCGTCCGGTCACGAGTCCGCCATCGCTGAGACCCGTCCGACCGATCGGACCCGTCAGGCCTGACATACCAGTAGTTGAGAGTTGCGATAAAATATATAGTCAAGAGGTTGAGATTATAACGAGTCCCAACTATCCCTCCAATTATCCGCCAATTTCGCGATGCATATACACAATACTAAAATCGGGAACCAATGTGTGCCAAATACGTGTCGATATATTTACGCTCGACTTGGAGTATACGAACGGATGTGTCAGCGATTACTTGCTTATCGAGACCACCGGTGAACGACTGTGCGGACGATTGGATGGACCACAACGAAAATGTATAACTTTTCTAATTGTTATAACTATCAGCGAAAGTATAATTTGATTTTCTTGCTTTAAAGTCGTAAACTTTCCAAATTATTCGCGAGAAATTCGGCTCATTTTTAACTCCGATCGGCAAACCGTAAGGCCTGGCTTTGAGATACGCGTAGAGCAGGTGCCGAACTCGTGCAACCATCCCATCACTCCTCCGCACGATCTAAACGGAGTGCAAACCGTTACCGACACCGGAGTGTCGCCGCAAACTTGCGGCTCGTCGGCCGCACTCGTTTCCATATTTCAGAGCGATAATTATCCGTTAGCGTATAATTCGGACACTGACTGCACTTATAGCGTGCTTCGGGCGAACCCGCAGGTCTGCCGTCTAGAAATATTTTTCGATGATTTCGAGGTGGGAAACGATTTGCCGAACAATCGGCGCGTGTGTTCCGACGACTACATCGAGATCGAGGGTCTCCGTTACTGTGGTCGAAGAAAGGGTGAGAGGTTTACGATAAACTTTCCGTTAGGCGTGGATGAGATGGCCATCAGGTTTCGGACTGACTCTTACGATCGCTTTGCCGGCTTCAGGATTCAAGTCAGACAAATCGATGATAAGTATGGCTTATATTTGAAAATAACTAATAAAATCAATTAAAATAACTTGATTTGATGGGCGGCACAGATGTCGGAACGCAGTTCACGACGACTTCAGTCCGGGCTCGACAGAGGCCTGTCATAAGATGACGTTCAGCGAGCGCTCCCTTCAGATACTCAGTCCGAACTACGAGAGCGGCTCTTATAGACCTTTTCTCGACTGCGAGTATATAATTCGCAAATCTAATTACAATGTTTGCGCTCTGCAGGTGAGGCTCGATTTGGCGGTTAACTTGAATTTGAATTTATTTAATTTAATGAAAACTTTAACACGAATGTCGACTTTCAGGTGAAGTATAACGCATTTTCTTTGGAGGACTCGAAATCGTGTCAAAAAGATTACTTACAAATTGGAGAAATGAAATTATGCGGAAGACTGCCATTTCAGGCAATTAGTAAGTGATCTGATAAAATAAAATTATAAATTAATACAATATAATTCTTGATAGTATAACAGTTATAACCAAAATACTTGAAATTGATTATTAGGAACGTATGAGTTCGCCAACGACGAGATGTCCATCAAATTTCACACCGACTCCGACGTCAACGACGCAGGATTTGTTATACTCGTTAATCAAATTCAATGCTAATCTTTCGCTATCATTATATTGGAATTATATTACTACTTACTAACATAATTATAATTTAATTTACTTTCATGTATTGAAAATTTAATTGAATAATACAACTAACCTTTAAAATATTTCAAATAAATTCAGACTTTTATATATAATTCTCTTTATTATATTGAATAGAGAAAATAAAATTAAATAATTGTAAGTTTTAAATATATTTTGGTTTAAATTATATTCATAAGATATTTAAAGATGCGCGAACTCAACAAAATTTATTTCCCGGTCAATTAGCCAACCATTATATATATTTAAAACTACTTATATGTATTTAAAAGACAGTTCATAACATTTTTAATGTTAAATACTAATATTCGATAGGATAGTAAATGTTTATTAAAACTGATCATATGGTTTATTTTTATTTTCATGTCATGAATATCTTGCCATTTTTGAATGAAGTAAGAGATAAATTTCTAAAAATAGTTCAATTTATTCAATTCATGTTATTTAATCAATTTAAGATATTATTATGATATTCATGATGTACATCGGATAGCAAATTATGAAGTTTTATGCATATTTTCAAAAACAATTATTATTACAATATTTGTAATAAAATATTTGTGAATATAATATTTAGATTACTTTAAATTAATTCAAGTTTGAATTTGTAATATAATTAAATTTAATATTTTCAATAATTTTTAATCTAATCTTAGAGTAACGCTCTAATATAAATAAGATAATACACGAATATCATCGGAAAAATAAATATAAATATTAATACAGCGTTGTCTCACATGTTAAGTGAGAGAGCATATAGACTTGCATAACGATCATTGTTATCATAAGCCATCATATTCTTATAATTAATATCTTTTTGAAGTTACGGCTATTGACTTCGTATTATTCCTAAACATTTATAAATATGGCATCGAAATTATATTTAATTCCTATGTCTTTGTGCCTTTTAATTGTTTTTGGACCATTTATATTGTAAGTATAGAAAAT
>JAQIYA010001746.1:0-11687 GCA_034699355.1 Microtritia minima
TCGGCCCAACTTAAAGGACATCTATGGACTAGAAATAAGTTTAACAAAATAGGTGCTAATTTGGAGGACAGTAACTGATGCTTTCTTTCTTCGCTCGGAAAGGATAAGGGGATATCAATTACTTAAGATAGAAAATTTTACTTAAAAAATTGGTCTATTAATTTTTTTTAAATCAATGCGAAATTCTTATAATAAATATCGAGATTATAAGCTCGACCTTTAAGCTCAAAGTTTGTTGAAGAAACTAAATAAAACTAAAAATTTATAGTTGTGTTTATTGAGCTTTTTGGAACTTGCGTTGATTTCGTTGATGCAGTTTTTTTGATTAATTTTAGTTGCAGACAAAATAAATTTTAAATCATTTAAATCAATATGAAAACTGTGGATTTAATTTAAATTCCAATTATTTTATTTACATTAACTTTTCAATGTGCGGGTTCTCTACTGTATGAATAACATATTAATTTTTAATAAAGTAAGTAAAGAGTCGGCAAATTTTTTCAATTCTCGTTTTTGAAGTTATCATTTTATTTTATTAAGTTATTTCTTTGCTTTAAAGTTTTATAAAAATATGAATACGATTTGCATTGAATTAGTTATTTAATTAAATTAAGTGAATTTTTGTCTCATTATAAATAGACAAATAGATAAATAATTTTCATTAGACTTAAATTATTTTAATTTTTCGTATTAACAATACATTTAACAAAGCAAAAAAAATTCAAAGCAAAATTTTAAAAGTAACGTATACTTAAAAAAAAATCTGCTACAATAAAATCATTTACTAACAGTTAAATATTTATTTTACTTTTAAATTGTCGGCATAATAATTATAATGCACTTTAAGAGTTAATATAATATGGTTAACTTAAAATAAATTACTGTTTTATCATCAATAATTAGTCTGAGCAACAATTAAATATTTATACGATTTTAGTTCATATCTAGTTAATCAATTTTATAGCCGCAAAAATAAACTAATTTTTCATTTTAATTTAAACAAATAAGAAAAGAAAGTATTCACTTCGTAAATCTATTAATACAATATTTCATAACGCTTGCCTAAAAGCTTTATAAATATAAATAAAAATTAATTTCCATTGTATATTATTTCGAAACATGATTTAATATGCGGAATCGTTTCGCTAAATCGCAGTGTGAAACAACTCCTTGAATCACCGCAACAGAAATAAATAATAATAATTATCAGAAATTAAATTCAGCACATGCTCTTACTTTTTTGCTCACTTTCACTCTCTCTAACTCACGCTCACATCAAACACACGATCGGTGATTAATTTGCAGAGATTGGTAAAAAAATGTGATTTGTCATCAAACGATGCGAGTGTCAGCGAACAGAAAAAAATTAGTTCACTCTGGAAAACGTCATCACGTCGTGAGTTAAGCGAAACCGAAACCGAAAACTATTTTTTCTCGCAGACCACTATTAACAATAGTCAGTCGAAGCGAACCGATTGAAGGCGCACCAAAAAAGCGTTTGGGCCACGCATGCCGTTTGCGAGGATGGCTGTGATGACGGGGAAGCGAAACGAAGCCATCCTAGACGTGGTTCGCCGGAGTGTCGATTTTTAAAATGCGCACTAAAAATAATCATAATTTGTGTAAACTAATAATCGCATCGCCAGTTATATCAAACAGCGCTGTTGGCGAGAGAGCGACATATAAGCTGCGTATTGATAGATGGCATACAGAATGTACAGATGGAAAACTTTAACGAAAATAATCAATCGCTCTATCCTTCAACTCTTATCGCCTCTGACAGCCAGAGAAAATATTTAAAGAGCAATTTATTTTAATATAAAGAAAAACAGATGCAAATATTTGCTGAAAAACGGATTATTGTGCGCAAAAAAAGTTTGAAAAGCGTCAATCGTCGGGAAAAAGGTTTCGCTGTTTTCGGCGATCGCGTAATAAGGCTTCATTGAGAACAGATAGAGACTGTATTGAGTCTGTCCGTTGGGGGACGAGTGACGACCGGAAAATATGTTAAAAACAAAAATCATCGCTTTCGCCATTTGTTTATGCAATTATCTGCTGCTGAAAGTTTTTTGCTTCGTCGACATTCGGGCGGCACAGAGAAATTTCTCGCTCACGCCAACCAATTACAAGTACATACGCGCCAACACCACCTATAAGCTAACGTGGATCAAGTTCATCGCCGCCTCCCTGCCGGACAACATCGCCGAACGGGTGCTCTTCTTCATAGCGCTGCCGCCGCAGCTCCGGCTTCGGGAGATGGCCAACGAGGACATCGGCATCGAGTACAACGTGACCAACGGTAACGCTTCGCTGTTCATCACGAGAGCCAGTCGTCTGCACACCGGCGCCTACAGTGCCTATAAGCTGGTCTACGATGTGGCCAATCAGACCACTCACGTGGAACAGCGCAAAGACTTTTACATCAATGTGACCGGTATTTGATAAATACGCTCACTTTGTATGCGTATCTGTGAGTCTGTATGTCTGTGTGCGTCTCGAAAGTTTGCAAAAGTTTTTAAGTTTAGCGCCTGTTCTGCGAATTTTGGCGCCTTTATGGTAGCAAAAAAAAGTTTGTTGTTTGTTATCTTTGAAAAGTTTTAACAACTTTTATTATTGAGAGTTAAAATTATACACATAATAATAATTAATAATAATAATAATAATGGGTATAATTGTGATGCCACTCGATAGCCGTTTTGGCTGCGCTTGATTTGTGGGCGCGTTAAGTGGTATCGTCTGCGTAATTCTGGATTTCTAAACAAAGTTTCGTGTAGTAAATGTTTTTTCGCCTCTAACTCTAATTGAGGCCATGTTTTCTCAGTGCACAAAAATTGATTCCCCAATAGCTGCTCCTGAAAAACTCCAGCGATGACTGTGTTATTGCTAGCAAATTATAAGTAAACAGTAAGTTTAACCACACTGTTTACTATTTATCGCATGCGAACAATTTGTATGGGCCTCTGGTTTGTCTCTAATAGACAAACGGCTATTATTTCGCTTCTCATATCTAGCTTTGATATTATTTTCGCTGATAAATACTCGAAAATCGCTTGCCTTTAGTGTTCAATTATGAATGAACGCATTGACAAGTTTTCTCCATTTGACGAGCGATGTCTCGATTTGGAACCAGTCTGTCAGCGACACCAATAGTAAAAAAAACAATTTGCTTTTTTTATACTGATTTGTTTTATTTCGCCAATTGATAGTCGGAGTCTGTTTTATGTTGAGTCCGTCTATTATTATTGTTGTTTTTTTTTCATTCATATTTGTAATCAAAAATTGTTTGCATTTCACTCAAATTTCATTTACAAATTTCAGATCTTCAACGAGAAGGTGGTCAGTGTCTCGACGAGAACGACTGCTACTGCAATAACTGCACGCAGGTATTGCATTATTTATACAACAATTTTATAACAAAAATTTACATCAATTTAAATAAATTTTGATATTTGAGAATATCTGCGATTGCGGTAAACAAAGGCCGGTGTCAGCCGTGGGTAACTGTTACTTAGGTATTCACTAGTAAACCAAAATTATTTTCAGCAAAAAAAAGTTAATTTCTAATTGTCTCGTTAGCCAAAGCGATCGGCAAGACGTGCGTCCACTCTGACCAGTGCCGATACCTGGCCGGCCCGAGCGCCGAATGCAGTCCGAACGGCATGTGTTGGTGCGGTCGCAATGCGTTCGCCATAAGCGTACCGATTACGGGCCGATACTGCGTACAGCCAAGTAAATCACATTTGTTTACTATAAATAGCCGCTAATTCACACTCGCTTTTTCGTGTTTCAATAATCAACAGGCGATTATGAAAGCATAATTTGTCTTTTTTGCTGACAGCTATGGGTGTGATTTATGCGCGCGCGCGAGAGAGAGAGAGAGAGAGAGAGAGAGAGAGAGGAGAGAGAGAGAGAGAGATTGAGCTGTATTTAATATCATTGTTGACACTAAACACAGTTTGACGTTAGCTTTCGATTGCCGTCACTTTCGCTTTGAACGCCACAATTACGATATGCCCTCCCCCATCCCTTCCCGCCCCAGAATCGCAACCACCTATTAAGTTGGCTGACGTGTGACTGATTTGTTTGTTATTGCAGAGCGATTCGGGGAGAACTGCACTTATTCCGAACAATGCAAGGCGATCGGCATCAATCGCCACTGCGATCACAATTACCGCTGCCATTGCATTCCCGGCTACGCCTACAAACCCGGTAAGGGATGCCGCCGTTCGTCGTCCCCAACGATTGCCATTTCTAGTCTCAGTTTTTTATTGCCGACACTTTTGGTCGTCGTTACCAATTCCAGAGGCAATAGATAACTATAAATTTTAGTCTATAATTAGGTTTTATTGTAAAATAAGTTGAATACATATAGTTTTACTTGATTTTGTTGTAAATCAAATCACAAATCACGGTATTATTATTAAGTTTATTTTTATTTTTTCTCTCCACTCAAGAGTAAGAGTGAAAATTAATTAAATCGGATTTATATGTACAGAACAACTAAGTTATAAAAACCTATATACGTCATAATTTTGTTTGTAAATTATTGACATTATCCAATGTACGCGCAAAATAGCATTACTAATTAAATAGTCAGCTCATGTTTATGGTGGCTATAAGATAAGCATCTCAATAAGCTGTCCATCAATGTCAAGGCTGTGGTTTGAGTTATCCATTTCTCATACTTTAAGCGACTTTTATGGCGATAATTCACTGTCACCTAAAGATTACCGCATTTTGATATTATTGGTGAAAATATATTAATTATTATCGAGTCAACAGCTATTTTTTAACGTATTGTTTGTTATCATATCTGTAAATAGAAGAGATAATTGTTTTGTAAAATTTCATGTTTTTATAAAAAAGAATATAATGTTTTACTACCAATTAATTTGTTATTAATAAATAAGACTTACTTTGTACTCAGCTATTAGTAATTATTTGTCGAATATTTTTTACACCCATAAATGTAATGTTTTTCAAGTTAGCTTAACCCAAATAAATTTCCAGTTAATTCGTACTGTTCTCTCGTATATCTCTTTGACAAGTTTGATCAAAATCCAGGAAAACAGCGTTTATTCAAGTTTACGCCTTTACAAACATTTAATACCTCTAACCAAATGTCAAACCGTATACTTGAACCAAGTATTGAATATTTAATTTTACATACATTTGTAGTGAATATTAACTAACAAAAACTGCATACAGCTATGCAATACAACAGTAATGAAAAGGTGCAAATATTGAAACACCTTTTAGGTTTTATACTTTGGACATTGAGTGTGCACTTTATTTTTGTTTTGCTTTGCATTGAAATTATTTTAAATTATAAATAAGAGAAATGATTAAACATGAAATGCTTTTTATTAGTCTGTATTTTTTTATATATATATATTTTATAGTACAATATAAACAGTGAGTTGCAATGATTTGTTATTTCTTTATTTAAAGAGTAACAACAAGTTATGAAGAAAATCAAGATAATTTATTAAGATAAACAAAATTAATATAACATTTAATATATATTTATTTTAAACTAAATATTAAGAATCATTTTAAATGATAACTTTTATAGTATTAAAATTAATAAATAGGTATAATTGTGTTGCATTTTTGTTTAAATTCTTTATAACTCACAAAAGTGTTATATTTAAAAAAAATTTATTTTTTTAGTAAATTTTTTAAACATATTTTAATATTTTATTAATTCATTGGTATAATATTATTTGTTATTCATATTATTTTTTTGCATAACCATTTTTTTGTTGAATATTTTGATAAATTAGCGTAATCATGAGATTTTCGAAATGAGAATAAATATTAATAATTTTCAATTTTCATTTCATCAATTTCCTACTGTCGAGCTCGATATGACAACTCTAAGACATGATAACATAGATGATAACGTTTTTATCATTTGTGGTTTGTGTGTTTCCTGAATAGTTGCTCAGCAAATGCTATTTCACGCACAAATTGTTTAATCTTGATCTCGGATCGAACCTACCGTTTCTCGTCGACCACAATACAAATGGACTGTTATTCGATAAGTAAATGCATTTTATATTCAGGACACGTTCAAATAAAGCAATCAATCAATATTTCAGACGCTGTTCATTAAAGGTGTGCGATTTCGATAACTTAATCAAATTTTGTTTAAAAATTATAAGCAAGTGTTAACTACCCTTAAATTCCTATCATAAGACGCACTTAATTATTAAATAATTTTATTTAAGTTCCATATATAACACGCTTGAATTTTTATGATTTTAATTAACAAATTCCTAGAACTTATAGATAAAGATCAACATTTCTTATCTAAATATTCTTTTTGAATACACCAACAATTGAATAATAAATGAGAGAAAATCAAAGAAACAAGTTTTTGCCCTTACTATTACATTAAAAGCGCTAAATATTACGCATTATAAAAATTGAAAATTTTAAAGGCATTTCGAGACGATGTGAACGATTCATGAAAAGAAGCGATTTGTATATTAGTTCAGTTTTAAAAGAGCACAACTTATTAACCATGAACGCAATGAAATACAAGACTCTAACAGCGATTCGCAAGAGACAGATGTTGATGAAACCGACTTTAGTTATACTTAGAAACTTATTCTTGAATCTGAAGTTCATTTCAAACTAATTCTGATTTTCTAAATTTTCCATCTATAATACGCAGATTAGTTTTTTTTCCAATAAATTTCACATTTTTTCATTGATAACGAGCGCATTATCAATGAAATTTTAAGGTATTATATATACATATAAGGTATTATATTGTATGCGTGTTATATTAAAATATTTAAACACAATATTGTACTAAAAATTGAAATTTATTTAAAATAATGAAATCGCTGCAATTTTTTTTGATTAATTATATATTATTTACAAGAATTTTGATAATTTGAATCTCAATTAATAGACAACGTTCATATACTGAGTGATTTTTCTGTTCAGCGTCACTTACAAAGGGTGAAAAAAATTATTGACATCTAAATTTTTATTAATTCAAAATAATTTACAGTAAATGTTGGAAATGTTGACCACTAGCATCTATGCATAACTGAGATCGTTTAATGATATAATTAGAAACATTAATCAAAGTTTTACAGTCTAATTCATAATTTTATAAGTTTTTATAATTTAATTTTTAATAATTTAGAAATTATTTACACAATTTATAATCGAAAAATATAATTTAATAATGAATTAAGTTCGTTAATATGAGTATTATTATATTTTCGACACTATAGTTCATAAGATCAGGTCATATGATTTGTAAATAAAAGCATTCAAAATAAGTCAGAACTGGTTTTGAATGCTATGAGTAACTGTGAGTGACGCTTAACAGAAAAATCACTCAGTAGTGAGCTGAGCTGAACTCCGTAAAGCTTAAATACTATCTGTAAATTGTAATCGGTTAACAATAGTTGATATCGCATAGCGTTATTGTTATTTAAATTATAATATCAAAAGCACATGCTATTTAGCACACCGTTTATCGCCAATCAAGCGCATCATTTTTTAAACGCATGCCACCATTTTTTTGACACTATCAGCTCAAGCATTATCGGACTTATTCACGGAAACGCAATTATCTCGATCGACATACACCTGCAAGTAAAAGGGTGTCTCTGGCTTTGCCTCGCTATCCTCTGCTTTGCTGTCCATCTTAGGCGCGATTGCCTTACTATAAGTTGGCTCTTCGTATCGATTGGTAGGCGTTTCCTCGTAATACGGTTCCGCGTAATGATTGCAGTCATACTCCATAACACTATCGTAATAGTCGTCTGATGTCTTTTGTAAAGCCGACAACTTGTTCTTTGTATGTCTCGCTTGTTTGCGGCGATAAATAACAATGCTTAACACCACGATTGGGACGAGAATTATTAAAATGCCAACAATCACTAGAATTGTACTCAGATTTAATGATTTACCTGTTAATTAGAAACAAATTAAGAAAAGAAAGCTATTTATAGTTCTTGTAAAGTTAGGCTCAAAATTGATCGCAAATAGTGCGCATACCATCGCCACAAACCGGTCCCTCGAAGTCCCATTTGAAGTCGTGTCGGCAAACTTTCTTCGCGCTATCCAACAGTTTGTAACCACTTTTGCACTTGAACTCAATCACAGTGCCCTCAATCGCGTACCATTCGGTTTCGTTTAATTTGTAGGCGTTTTGAACCGATAATATTTCGTCAGTTTTCTGGTCGAAGTCCAAACTGCAGAACTGTTTCGGCAGGCATTTCGGTTTTCCCGCCCAATAAGGATCGTCCGTACAGTATTCATAATCGTTGAAATTCTCAGTTAAACTCTCCGCTTTGACCTCAGGCTCAGCGCTGACCGATAATCTCGAATCGCACTGAACTTTACCATTGATAAACTCGGCCAACAGAGACACCTCGGGCTGACCGCAGTAAAACAATTTGGTAAAGTAGACCTGATGGAGACCGAGATTCTCGATCGGTTCGGTGGCGCTCGTGACGAACGAGATTCGGTCCGCTCCGTCGCCGCTCGCGTTCGCACTGCTGGTGCACCAGAACCAGAAGATTTTGGCCGAATGGCGGCGCGTCGAGAAGTCGAGCTGACAGTTGCGATCCGGCGCGCTCTCGACCGTCACGTCCTTCACCCGAATCTTGTCGATCAGATTGAAATTACTGAACTTCGTGTTCGGTATTTTCAAATTGAGCAGAAAAAAGTCGAAACTCTGGCGATTCTTGAAAGTGAAATACCATTTGCGAGGACTGTCGGCGTTCGGCGCCAAAACATTAGAGGCGTCGTTATCGTAAAACGATGTCGGATAGCCCTCTGTGTTGGTGTAATTTTTGGTCTGGCCTTCGTAAACAACAGCCCCTGACTTGAGATCGACAATTTCAACGCTCATCAACTGATTGGGGCTGAAGAGGCCACACGTGGATCGGTTGCCCACCCATGAGCCGGCTTCGCATCTTTTTACTTGGGTTTTTAAATATATTTTATCCTTAGGGCAACTAAATTAAGAGTTTTAAATCAGCAGTTTTAGTAAATTGCTATTAAATTGTTTATTTAAAAAATTTAAACTAGAAAAACCAATTTTTATGATTATTTCAATCAACATATTTCTATTATTATTAATTTTTTGCTTCTATATTAAATTTGCATCTAATTTTTAAAATGTTATTTAAATTATTTTTATATTTGAAATATTTTCAATAAAAAAAAAATAATTTCTAAAACAATCTAAACTTTTATACTTTAATAAAATTAAATTTACAGCTAATGTCAGATTTGAAAATGTTTTCAAATAAAGTCACACGACAATTGCTAATTACAAACATAATTATAGTTATTAATGCATGAGATTTATTGAAGGCTACCGATACTCTATGCCTGAGTTTCAGATAAGCATAAAGAAAATGAAATTATTATACAAATTATAAAAAACCGAATTGATATCAATTATGTTAATCATTAATCACTTTAATAATAATTTTGGCTGCAAAGTCAAACGCGAGCACTGAATTAAGTAAACCAAAATTATAATATTGTATAAAGCCATTGTAAGCTTAACGGTTAATCTGGTTTAAAATTTTGCCAATTTGTTTGCAATCGATTAAATAAATAATTTTTTTGAAATAAATAAGTTGTTATCTGTGCCCATGAATGTTACTTAAATATTTCATCAATATTCGCGAGTAATTTATTCAAAAGCATAAGACAATAACCCTAATGTTTAAGATTAGCGATCACTGCTTCAAGACTTGAAAAAAATATATTACAATTTCTAAACAGCCTTAAAAATATAAATTTGAAACAATTTTTTTAATTGCATTAATTTATCTGTTTAGGTTATCAATAAAATTAAAATTAATTGGAAAATTGTCAATAAATTTCAATTTATGACTATTTAAACCAATTCATCATCGAGTACACTGGCGATTAAGCTCATAATTTATAAAAATTTATCTTATAATATCTAATTAGATCTTCATTAGATTCTCAAATTAATTTTTTTACGCAATTATGCAATTTAAAAAATAAATTATGTATAAGTAAACCAATAAATAGTTTAACATGAAATCAAATATTGTTGACGAAATGTTGATCATCTTTCAATGTTTTAACCCTAACTTTAATGTAGTTTTTCATTATTTGTATGCATTTCTTAAAAGCCTCACTCCATTCATTTGAAACTAATTTCAAACTCTCTTCTTCAGTGTCAAAGTGATGAAAGAGTAGATAATTTTTCAACTTTCAAAACAGCCAAAAATCACGCAAAGCCTAATCTGCTGAATAAACCGCATCTATTATTATTTTAAAATTATTATACTCAAGAAATTTTCTGAGCTTAATGTGAAGACACATCATCATGATGTGAACAAAACTTAAATTTCTAAATTTTAAGCACTTTCGAAAGGCTAAAATTTGTTTAACCGATTGAGGTATTAACCGGTTATTAACCAATTAATTCGTTAGCGTTCATTAAATGCTCTTAATTTAAATTTTACACAAAAATATCTAAATTTAAAATAATAAACTTAGAAGAATATAAGATATAAAATTGGCTTTCAGTTTATTGAATGCATAACGCATCTGAAGATACTCTTAATCTGAACAACTAAAGCACAGCTCATGCACGCAATTACACGACCTTTCCCTATATTATTAAAAAGAAATCTATAATTATTAGACCAATTATGTAAATAAATTACAAAATTTAATGCTTTAAATTTTTAACTCTAAAGAATGAAATATTAAATACATAACTTATTAATGAAAAATTGAAACACTGAAATGTAAAGATAATAATGTTAATGTTTATAAGTACTGTTACAGTTATTTCAAATACAGTATTTGAAGTAAACTATAAATTTTGCCAGAAAAAGGAGAACATTGAAACGGTAAATAAACTGAAATTGTTTGAGAAAATTAAGACACTGTAATTTTTTTAAATAATTTAACGTTAATTTGAAATTCATTAAAAATACGCATACGAGTTAACTTGTAAACAGTAATAAATAATAAATATTTTTATTTATTTATTTATTATTATTTCTTCTGAAAACGACGTATGAATTTTTTTCCTTCACAAAAACAGTGAAATTTTTAGACGTTTCAAACGTGAAAAAAAAGTTTTGCATAATTTGCACCACTTTTAAAATGTTACTGAAGAAGGAAAGCTGAAAATTAGCTTCCGATACGTCTAACAATTTCACTGTTTTTGTGAAGAAAAAAAATTCATACGTTGTTTTCAGAAGAAATTATAAAAAAAAAATAAATAATTATAATTGAACAGCGAAATAAATCAAGTAATTTAAATATATTTAATAAATAAAAGTTTACAGATGAGCAAAGTTAAGCCTTATTTACGAAAAATAATTAAGTGTACTTAAATACTGCTACATTAATAATGTTACATCATTTTCTTGTTGAAAATATTTTAAAATGCAAAATATGATGTCATAAATACATTTTTGCATTCGTGCATTTTTTTTATATTTAATTTTCAAGTTTTTATGCTCAAACATTTTAAAATTCTTGAACAAAAGAATTTTAATAATTTGCAAAATAAACATAATTCCCAATGAAATTAAACATAAGAAAAGGCTTTTTATTGACTTTTGACGCAAACAATCTTTATGTACTAATACGTAAATACACTGTATATGACATACATATCAATACTTATTAGAGATTAAAAAGCT
>JAQIYA010001747.1:0-11686 GCA_034699355.1 Microtritia minima
TGTATACTATTCTTAGTTAGCATTTTCTAACTAGCATTGCTTAACAATAGAAATATAAGTTTATAATTGCGCGCTTATATTATTTAAATATTATATTATATTAAGTTAACTACTTTTACTAACCAATCATATTGTTTGAATTATCGCGTGTAGTGTATTGCAAAATTTATTTTTTTTGAAATTTTTAAATTTAAATAAATTAAATCAAAATAAGCTCATTTGGATGATCATACTTGTTTATTTATAGCTTCCGTACATAATTAAAAAAATAGTCGCAATGCATCAGTATTTTGTCAAAAGCGATCTTCTGGATTTGAGATGGCTGTCTGGCTGTCTCCCCCCTCCCCGATGAAGGGTCAACCATAAGTGGTCCAAATTTTGTGACGTTTACAAATGATTTTAAGTTGTCCAAATCTCTTTATTAACAAAGGGGAAGTTATTTAAATAGAGTTATAACTTGTTAAAGTTGAACTTTAGAGACTACAATACCATATACTCTTTATTAATAAAGAGAAACTTGTTGTAAAAATAAATTTTAAGTATTGATGAGATAAAATACAACAATGAAGCGCGAACGTAGTGAGCGCTAAAGTAAGTAAGTAAGTGAGTAACACAAATAAAATAAGCTTATAATAGTGTTCAATATTGTTTAAATATAAATTCGATAATAACTTATTTTTTCCATATAACTGTAAAGGCATTGATAAATAAATATACTTTTCACAAAATTTTAAAAATATTGATTTAAGTGTAATCTGTATAAAATTATCCAAAACATTAGAAGAGATTGATTTTAATAGTGGAATAATAGTTGAGAGTCATTTATTAACATAAGTGTTGACGATTTGTTGATTTAAATTTTTAAAGATCAAACATAAACATATTAATCATTAAAAATTTAAAGTTCGAGATTTTAGCAAAGTATTTGCAACTTAACAAAAAATGGTGTTCCCCGATATCGTAGGCTTCAAAAAAGGTAATCCAAAAGTGACACCAATAACGTTCTTTATTTAATCAAAAGCATGTCATAATTTTAAGCACAATTTATAACTTTGAAATGTAATATTGAACATGCATTAACAAATAATAAATGAGAGCGATGTCATAGCTATATATACGACAGATTATAAGCAGAGACCGGAAAATTCGGGTCAAAAACATGTCTAATTCGGGTCAACAAAAAGGATAATACGGGCCATAAAATTAAGAAATAAGATAAGTGTTTAAATTTGAGTGAATAACAGTAACACTATATTAAATTTTAAAAGAATTCAATTTTTATTAAAGTTTATTACAATTTGATTTATAAACAATTGCAATTAAAACGAATCACAGCGTATTTTTGCTGTGTTTCGACTTTCATATTTGGTTTATCAAACAAAATACTTTTATTTATCGAAAATGATAGCTCGACATCAACAGAAACTAATGGTGAGAATTGAGTTTGAAGTTTGAATTCAAAACTATTTTAATTTTACAAAAAATTTTTGAAAGTCATTATTATTTTCGATCAATTGATTTAATTTTTAAGTAGAGATCCTTTAGTTAGTACTTAATTTAGTTTAAAATAATTTAGCTTAATTACTAGCTTACTCTTACTTTATTTGTTTAAATTAGATTTTAATTTAGCTAAATTCTTAACTTAAATAAATGAAATAAGATGGAAATAAAATATAAATAAAATAAACACTATAACAAATAAAGTTACTTAACAGTCAAATATGTAAATTGATATCATATAATAAAGTTAAAGCAACGCTGAATTTGTCAACATTAATAAAAAAATTATCCAAAGTTCAATGTATTATTTAATTTATTAATAAGTTTAAGAAATAATTCAATTTAGATTATTTAATAGTTATATCTTATTTAGTTTTTTCAACTTTCATAAAAGCATATCTCATTATATTCATGTTTAATAATATATGGGACGTCACTTTAAAGACTCTTTTTATGCGCTCTATTTGTTTAAAATGCGAAAAACAAATATAAAAATATTTAATAAAATTACCTTAGAATATAATTTAGCGTAACATCTTATTTATATATTTCAAAAACCTATAAAATACATAATAGCCATAAGTTTAAAATGAATAAATTATAGCGATTAAAGTATAAGTGTATCTTATCTTCGTTTCATTACTTATTTTGCTAATTTTATGCAATACGGAATATATTTTAGCCTAAAAAATGTAAATTTTAGTTTATTAAATATAAAACCGTAAACCGTTACAAATAAAATGTATCCCTTCTTTGAATAGAATATAATCAAATTAATTCAATTCAAAAATTTAATTTAGACATTGACGCGTGTCTGCATTTTTTAAATGCATTAAAGCGATTCAATAAATGTTATTTTATTTCTACACACTATTGAGCTTAAATTTGTTATGTAATTCTGTTATGTATATACTTTTTAATTCAGGGAAATGTGACGCAGTTTTTTAATTATGATAATTAATAAATTCATGTATTTTTAATTAAGGATTACACAAAAAAAATTTATTTAAAAATCTATATATACGTTGTATGGCTTTTCATTTAACTAAATATTTAAGTTTAATTTTGAAACAATTCTTTAATATCATAGAAAATGTGAAATTAATAATAGAAATTGCGTTAATATGTATAAGGATTGTGCGATCATTGATTGTGACGTCACACAGAATTGTTTGAATGCATTGAATGCATCGTTTCGACTATCGTTTCGTTTCGCATCTCAACATCACTCGAGAATGAGAGCACAAGCGAGTGACACACTCTTGCCGTACAATCGCAGAGTTTAGTAAGTTTTACAACTATTCAAACTGCCAGTAATTACTAATTGTTCAGCAATTAATAGTGAAGTTTAATTTTAAATATTGAATTCAATATTTTTACCTAATTATTCATATTTTGTGCGAAAACAATGTTTTTGACTCAAAGAAGTGCTCATTTATTCGTGAAATATAGTGGATTGGAATAAGTTTGTGAACACAATATGAATATTATGCTATTATTGGTCGTCATATTTGTGCGCATTTCAGGTAATTTATATCATAATCTATTTAACTTAATGTAATCCTAATGTTACGCATTTTATATTTAATACAAATTAAGAGAATTAATTATTCTGTTAATCTCAAGAAATATATTGCAAACTATTACAGTGTTTTGTATTTATAATAAAGCAAAACGTTATATAAACTAAAACTTATTTATCTATATTTATATTGAATTTATCATAATATGCATGTTATTGTCTGTTATTGTCTGCTTGCGATGCGCTAAAAGGTGACCAATTGTTCGCTATAACTCATATTTTTATGACCAAAAAACATCAAAAGTCTCATATGTTCTGAATGTGTGAATAGTAGTGTAAATTATGTGAACTTTTCGGGAATTGACTGATAATTTATATTATCTTAAATATGTATTAAATGTACTTCTAATAAGCTTGACTTTCGATTATTTCCAGTTTTTCCATAATATTTAAATTCAATTTTTCACTTTAGAAAATTTTAAAATTCTTCATTTTTAAATCTCCAGTTTATTTAAACGGAGCTAAAGCTCTAATTAAGCAGTAAAATCGTAAAATTTAAATTATTCGAAAGCAAACTTTAATTGGGTTTGTTATTTGTTTGATAAAATTTTTTTAATGAGAGAGAGAGAGGAGAGAGAGAGAGAGAGAGAGAGAGAGCAAATTTGATTTAGATATGTATATTGCAATAATTGTATGCGTAGAGTGCTATTCGAAAAATACATTTGAATAAATAGGATATTAAAATGAAGTATAATTTAACAAATTAAGTTTACACATATGAAATACATTCTTGTTGCGCTGACTACAAGTAATGTTTATTAATGGTTGCTTTTGTAAAAGCATTGAATGCTCGCCATTCACTATGGTGTACACTATGGTGTATAAGTTGCTGGAATTTATTCTATTATCTATGTTTTTCACTCAATATAGTTGTACTGCACTTTTTGCAGCGATTCTTTATTTCATACATTTTCAACTGAATATAAAGATATTTTATATAACAATGAGATCTAAATAAATCAACAAAAAAATATAATTAAAATTTCAAATTTCTTTTCTTTATTATTTATTTTTACATTTACATATATAATATAATTTAATATAGTATTATTAGTTGATTATGAAAAACCATTTTATAGATTTGAGATGTCTGTCGGTCTCTGTAATGTTTTATATGAGATATTGCAAAAAAAAATATAAATAATACTATTATTGAAATTTAACTTAAGAGACATAAAACAAAAAATTTTAATCAAAATAAAATTTCTGTATAATTAATACAATAATATTCGAAAAAAAAATAATATTGAATCGTATTTTTATTAAAATACATTTAATATGTAAAACTGTTGCACTGTATTAGTGAAGAAACTCAAACTTACATATTTGGTGATAAATAATGTAAACTTTACATTAAATTTTATTGTCTTCTGTAAAATTGAAATTGTTCTAATAATTTATAGACTCGTAAATATGTTTATATGTATTTAAACAGATAATTATAATTACATCAATATGAACAGTAAAAATAATCCACAGAAACATAATTAACAGAAATACATAATCAATTTTTAGCTGAGTTTGACAAAAGCTAGTCAATGGATTTGAGATGTCTGTCTGTCCCACTCGATGAGAGGAAGGAACCATAAATGTGCCAAATTTATTATCATTTAAATAAAGTTTTAATTTGTCAAAAAAGATATAGAAGTGATAAGTTAGTGATTAGAGATTAAGATGCAATTTTAGGCCTTTTAGTTTAGCTTCGATAAATGTAAACTAATGCTGAAATGTATTTCACGTAGACCTCGATTCTGGCAAATTCGCGAGGCATTAAAAATTATGTGTCAGAATCTAAATTTTCTACAAGCAAAAATTGATAAATTACACTTCTTTATTCAAAAATCAGATTATTTAAAAAAATCAGTATTAACTCGACTGTCATAAGTTATCATTTCTTGAATAAAGGAAAGTGATTAAAACGATCTCACGTTTTTCTACAAAACACTTGTTTTCTTGGGACAGAATTACTACATATCAGTAATGCCTTATTAAGAAATTCGATTGTAGTTTTATGATAAAATAAGCTGCGATCGAAGCACCGAAATGTTATACACGTAACCGAAAATTCTAGTGTCATAATCAAAATATACTACAATCGAAACTGCTTGAATCGAATAGCCTTAACATTAGATACCACATACAAGCTTCAAAAATTATGTGCTACTATCAAAATATGTCACAACAGAGAATACCAGAATCGAGGTCTATGTGTATTATAAAATTTTACATGAAAGTATTGCTGGAAAATTATCAAAATAAAAAGTTAAAATAAATTTAAATCCAATAATATTAATAAAATACAAAACGCGCGAACCGAGTGAGCGATTAAGTAACTCGAGAATAATAAAAATACTGTTAAAATAAACTCATTTTATGTTCATTCTTGTTGAAGCTTAAGCTCAAAAATTCACCAAAAAAATGTTCGAAAAACTATTTCTTAAAAATAATACATTATTAATTCTATATAACGATAGGAAATATTGTTTTTAAAAAATGTTTAAAAGTAACATTTTTATTACTTTTACTTTTAGTTACAGAATTTTATAATTGATTGTTTAAAAAAAGAATTACTGTTAGAGTTAAGAAATTATATTTTACAGTTATATTCATTTCCAAATCTAATTCTATTTAGAAGTTTATTGATTAGAATTTTATTAATTTTACTAAATCACCTAACATTTGGATAGAGATCCTGTCACCTAAATTATAAGGTAATTAATGAATTAAATCAACTTTAATTTTTAGTGTTTTGAATCCTTATATGATCATTAAGATATCATAGTCATATTCATGTATCGATTTGATTTTATATGCCTGTTATAACAGTGATGTCAGACTTTAAAGAAGAGATCAGTAAATGTATTGACTTTTTCTTGAATTTTCTGTTAACTAAATTGGTTTACATTAATAATGTGTAACCAAATTAAAAGATCTCAATGATTTACATAATAATGGTGATCATAATGATAGCAAATACGTGTTTTGGCCCGATATGGCGAGTGAGCATTATGCCAGAAACACAATTGAGATTTTTGAAGCTGTTGGCATCAATTATGTACCAAAAGAGATTAACCCGCCAAATGTCCCCCAATTAAGTCCAATTGAAAATTTGGGCTTATTTAAAGCTAAAAGTGTACCACAATGGTTGTACATGTGATAATCATGAAGATTTGATAACAAAATTTAAAGATATAATACGAAAAACACTAAAAAACTACTGCCAGAACGCTATGAAAGGTCTTAAGACAAGAATTGGTACTGCAGCTGATAATGGCGTGCTATCTGTGATTAAATAACTTTATCTTATTGCTAATTAAATGCACTATAATTAGTGAAAATTTTGTTTAATTACATTTATTAGTTTATTTTTTATTAATTAAAGTTAAAAGGTGACAGAATCTCTATCCAAACGTTATTTTTACCAACTTTTGAATAAATTTTTCTTAACAAACTCAGGACACGCTTAGGTCTCAACTTTTTAGTAATTTTTAGATGGAATTTTCAGCTTTATATAAGTTTAATCAATATGTATCCCTTCCCGACATTATGAAAGGCAAGACAAGAATAGTACTTATTTCAGTATTCTGTTTCGTCACAAACGTATTCTTTAAATTAGACAGTGTTGACAAAAATAAGTTCTAATATGAGTATTGACATTAAGTAAATAACAGAGTATTGTTAAGAAATATTTTAATAATAAAATTTATTTTAAAAAACCATTATAACAATACGTTTCTCAAAAAAATTTACAGCGATAAGTGAAACACTCGTTTACTTACGCACAACACTTAAGTCTTAATAAATACAATTTAGTATAAGACACATGTGTTTATTTAATATGTTAGAAAATTCTAAAGCATTGGACAAAAGTCTTTGCAGTCATAACTACATTATAATTTATTAAATAATTGAGTTTAAAATGTATTTAATATATACATATTATATATCGTTTTAAAGCTTAATACATCCTCCATTTGATAGCATAAATTTTAATTGATTAAAACTGAAACGCTATAAACAAATTAATTTTAAAGTTGTAAACAATGTCTCGCGCTTACAATTTGCGTTTATAGGTTAAACATTTGTTAGAAAGTTGCGTAACCGATATAAAATTTCTTATGAATGCTACTAAATTATGTGAAACAACTATTTATAACATTAAAAAGAAATTAAAACTCGGAGAAGATATCATTCAAAAGCCTAAAAGTGGCCTTATATAGAATCCTTGAAAACACGAATTCAATTGTGTTTAAAAGCAAAAGGAGATAAAATAAAATATTAATTTGTTTATAATTTAGTTCTTATAGCATTATTTTATGAAAATATCAATTTGTATAAAATTATATTAATTAATAAAAAAGTTATACACTTTTAAAATACTGCAAAGACTTTTGTCCAATACTTTACATTATGTATCATCGCTTAACTAACTGTTATATGACTTATCCTACCTCTCAGGCTCTTGTAAAATGTTATATTAAAGCTATAATGTTATTGCAATGCTTTGCTTCAGTATATCGTTTGCATGCAACACACAAAATATTGATATTATTTACACAATATAGAATATTGGTTTGGGCTGCTTATAAAAATGGCGCGCAATTTAATTCTGTTGCAGAATTACAAAATTCAATTATATAAGGGAGAAAATTGTACCTAAAAATCTTTAAAAGTACATTGTTTTAATAATGCTTATTAAATAAATAAATACTCTGCCTATAAAAAGAATATTGAAAATAAACATTTATTTTAATGAAGATATTTAAATAATTGAGATACAAATAAACATAAAATTAATAATAAACATAAATTATTATTTTTTCAATTTAATTTTTATTTACTTTATATTAATAATAAATTGAGTGTGACCGTTGATATAAAATATATGCTAGAATTTTGCTGTTTAAAGCGAGTAAATTCCAAGATTTCGATATTTAATTTTAAGGTAAAACAACAACACTAACACTATATGTAAGCTTAAGTTAAGAAGAAGTAAGATTGTTAATAGAAATATATCTTAAACCAATACTTATATATCCAGACCTGCAGTGCATGCAAGACATACCAATAGGAAACTAGTATTTTTCGCATACGTATACACAGAATTGGTTCTATGATAGAAAAAGCTGGCTTCCTATTGGGAAGTCTCAAATGCATTACATAACGTTATTAGATATTCTGTTAAAACGAATTATACAGCATTTGCTTTAATAAAATACGAATCATTGAGAATCGTACAGATTGTTGTGGCGTTGTTGTGATTTAAATTTATAAAATTAAGTTAATTTTTACGTTTTTGTATGATATGAGTATACATGTATGTAACGTATAAGTGAAACTTTTCGATCATACATTTAAGCAAATTAGTTAATTTGTATACAATTGCATTCGTGCCAAAAATATGCTTTACATTAGTTATTATATTTATTGGTCTTCGTTTGCGGTGAGTTTTTAAATAATAAAATTGACAGAATTATTCGGCATATACCGAAAATTTCTCAAAATATATTTATTTTTAGCAATTCGATAATTATAATATTTGATAAAATGTCGTTATTTAATAACTTGAAAAATGTCTTTCTTTTCTGAGGTATAATTCAATACAATTCTTACCGTAAACGAAGACCACTAATTTTACTGCATTACGACATAATTGTTAACATCTAAACGAACAGTTTTTATTTGAATTTATAATGTTTTATGGCTCCGATTAAAGTTGGAAATCAATTATGAATTTTTCTCTAAAATCTATAATTAAAAAGCGATTATGCTTAAGCACTACTTTTAAGCTCTACAAAATAATTAGAAATAATCATGAAAAGACTAGTATTCATTGCATAATACAGTCAAATATAGATTTTATGGACTAATTTGGTTTTGAAGATTTTCATTTATCAAAACTTTCAAATATTTAATTTTGAATAAATCTTTTACTCAGTAAATTAAATTATTTAATAATGGAATTTATAATAAATTATTCATGCAGTTATGGTTAGTAATATAAAAAAAGATAGTTGACATAATCTTAACTAACATACCTCACATAAAATATAATGACAATATAATGAAATATTCAATATTGTCAATAAAATGCTAACGATGTAAATAGGATAGCGTGAGATTTAGTGTTTCAAGAGATTTAATTTTGCTAATAGTAAGTTAATATTGGTTATTACAAATGCATCACGTAATACAAAAATAATAAATTTTATTACTTTTTTTATTCATTTACATTTAATTAAAATCTAAAAGACTTTGGTATTCAATTTTAATCAAAGTATAAATAATTGATATACTATGTTATAAAACTATTTTTCAGGAAATTGTTAATAGAGTATATATGCCTGAATTAAAAATTCACTTACAATTTTACTATATAACAGTAACGTATTCTTTAATGGTGATGATTGAAACTCAATATATTTGTATAAACAAAAGCTTTATTAAGCTTAAGAAAGTATTTTCTTTATTTACGTGAAACTTAATTCATCTCAAACATTGCGAAACTAACGTTTAACAATATTCGCCCATAAAAAGTCAAAGTTTAGTCTAAGTTGTATATTACAAATTGAAAGTACGACTTTCATAAGGTAAAGATAGTAATTTAAATTTAGTAAATCTTAATAGTAAACATAAAATTATTGTAAATCACAATTTTGCAAATTTTATCACATCCTCACACCGCTCTCGCATACGATCGAGACGTGAATTGCATCAGTTTTAGATTCTCATAAACTTTTTCTTTTCTTTATATAAACTTACATTTAAATCAATTATATTACATTAAAATACAATAATAATGTATAAGAAAGCTTTACAAGGCTTTTATAATCTTAAAAGTAATAATTAAAACCTTTTAAAAAATAATTTATGTTGAATATATAATTATTTTGACTTTATTAAAAGCGGTAAAATAGCATTTTATAAAGCGGTAAAATCTTACAGTTATATTGTTTAGCTTTGGTTAGCAGTTGTTTCAGTTTGCATATATTGTTTGGCATATAACATTCATTGTCCGCTTATTTTTTAAGTGAAAAATATAAATGTAATATTTATGTTTTATATTATAACAAATAACACCGTCTAAGTTAAATCAAAACCATTTTAGACCAGAGACGAAATGTCAAGATAGAGTATTTCTCTAATAGATTGTTTGCAAAAAATATGTTATGTTGTTGTCTTAAAGTCAATAATCTAAATAAAATTAATTTAAATATAAGCGTGTTTTTATGCAATTTAAAACATTATGCGAATTATCGCCTTTTATGTATGTTTCGTGATAAATCTTACTTCACCTTCATTTTTCTATTCAATTATTAATGGCACTGCATTACATTAACTCTATAACTATAGAGAATACAATGCAAAGTATTTTTTTATCCAGAGATTAATTTACAGCGTGTACTGCACAACACTGTGTTTAATAATAAGCTTAAAAGTTTTAGTTACATGATGTGTTCCAATTATTCGGTAATTTACCCGTTATTATAAAATAATCTCAAAGAGTTATTTTGTTATTTTTAAAAATTATGCATTTCTTTTTTAATTATGCCATATATCAATAGACATGTAAAAGTGGGAAATAGTTTTACATTTATTTAAATATGTGAAGATAAAGTTATTTTAATCAAAACAATTTTTTATATAAAAAAATACAGTATATAATCTTTACTTAAACATATAATTAATTTCTAAATTAGCGGCTTTTCTTAATTTAATTGATTAATTTAATTTATTTATACTGAAAAATTATAAAATGCTCGTCACTATCAACTATTTCAATATTGTTCCATTTATCTATTCATTTCCTGATTTAAATTAAATGAAAAAAGGATATCAAAATAAATGCAAAATATTTATAAATAAATGATACAGTAATATATGCTGGAAATAAAACAATCACTTTGGATTAAATTATAACTTCGTTTAAGTAAAACAAATAGTTTATGCATAATTCCGTAATAAATGTTAAAAACTTTATTGAAATTGATTATTCAATATGATTAGATTAGAAGCATACAGAAATACAGTGTATAGTCAAAGGCATAGTCACTGTGAGCTGCAAACCGCATATATTGTCCACAATTACAACTTAACAATTTAAAAAATCCATTAATCATTGCTTGCATATTAATTATTTTCAAATTTCGATTTTCTTACTCTGTATTTGCTTTTAAATTTATTCACGAATCTTTATTAATTTCAATATTGATTGTATAGTTTTGTTCGCATTAAGAATAATTGATATTTTAGTTAATAAATTAACTAATTTGATATAAATGCAATTAACTTAATCATATTATTGATATATTCACTATAAATTAAATGATCAAACATTTTAAATACAATTTTGCGCTTCATTTTTCTTTCATTTAATAGCTTCGGTGAGTAGTTATTAGAGCAATAAATAAAGAGCGAGTGTGACATTAATATACATTATGTTATTAGATATACATGTATTAATTGACTCATTAGAGCGTTATTCCACTAGACTTCCAAATTTTTATTCTGCAGACAAAAATCTATAAAATTGATTTTTGTTTGAAAGCCGTTATATCAAGTTATATCAAATTGAAATGATCAAAGTGTTGGTATTATGAAAGT
>JAQIYA010001748.1:0-11685 GCA_034699355.1 Microtritia minima
AATCTCTATTGTTCTAATGTTAAAAAATTCTGATTTAGGCAAATTCAGTTTAGGCAATATTTCAGTTTAGGCAACGATATTTTCATATAAGTGTCATACAACTATCTCGGTTTAGGCAAATATTTGTTGGTAAACCAGATGATATTAGTTAAAACTATATACTGACAAATATAACTTTTTCTCTATAACTATGTAATTACTTTACTGATTATTTTTAATGAATTTAAACAAATTTTAAACATTTATCAAATTTTTAAATAAGTTCTGATTTATTCAAGTTTCGATTTAGGCAATGCATTTTCAATGCCCAAATCAGTTGCCTAAACCGAGTACTAACTGTATAACACCTTATTTGCGAATTGTAATTAAATTATTAACAATACATGCTTTAAAAAATTCAATAGCAATAAATTTTAAAATTAAATTTAATTCTTTTATATAATCTACAGCTATAATTGATTACTTCATATCAATGATTCATTTCTAACATTAGTTCTATGAGATTGCAATTTTGGTTATGAAATTGCTTCATATATTCGCTCACTTCATATGATCGCTTCCAAACTGTAAACGCTTGTAATGTTAATAACAGTTGTGTTTTTAATAATTTTTATAATTTATAATAATTTAAAAAAGTTGTTTTAATGATTACTAATTGTTAGAATTGATCGCGAAATAGCATTTGTTTGGAATCGTTACGATCGCCATCTCTCAGCGTATGTGAACATTGCATAACACTTATGATCACATGTTGGCCGCGATCAGCATTCGTGACAGTGAGGTGTGTTAATGGTTGGCTGAGAAATGGCATCGATTGAGCTGTTGTCCGATGAAGGGCTTCGAGTGGACGGCAGGCGTCCGCTCGAAGTGCGGCGAATGAGTTGCGCGTTAGGAGTGTTCGACGCGTCCGACGGCTCCGCGTATTTCGAACTCGGAAACACCAGAGTGTTGGCCGCCGTTTACGGTCCGCACGAGATTAGGACCAGTCGGGCGAAGAGCGCTCACGACAGGGCTGTCATTAACTGCCAGTACTCGATGGCGACGTTCAGCACGAGTGAGAGGAAACGTCGGCCGCGCGGAGACTATCGGTCGCTGGAAATCACTTCCAATTTGAAAGAGATCTTCGAAACCGCTATTCTCACCGAACTCTACCCGCACTCACAGATCGACATCTTTTTAGGTATTGCACGCCATTATTAGTGATATAATTTTATAACTCATTGATGATCTCATAACGACAGAAGTGTTACAGTCAGACGGCAGTAATTATAGCGCGTGTGTGAACGCCGCCTCTCTGGCCGTCATTCACGCGGGAATACCGATCAAAGACGTTGTCTGTTCGTGTTCGGCGGGATTTATCAATGATAACCCTATCGTTGACGTGAATTATATGGAGGAATCGATTGGATGGACGCCTACTCTCACGATAGCAATACTTCCCAAATCGAAGCAAATTCTCTCAATGGAGTCGAGCGGAAGAATTCATGTCGACTCAGTCGACAAACTTATGGACTCAGCTATGAATGGTTGTCAAGAAGTTCTACAAGTTATGAAATCACAAATTCTTAATCATATTAATGAATTAAATGCACAGTAATTTTCGAAAATTTAATTGTAATTTTGCTAATAAAAAATTAGTTATTAAATGGTGAATCTTGTATTCAACTTTTAGCTGCTTTTTCTTTTTCCTTTTCCTTCTCTCTCTTCGCCGCCTCTGCTTTGGCCTCTTCTTCCACTTCAAATGCTTTGATGAGTCCCTCCACTTCTTTTTGTGCTAATATCTTAATCTTAGTCTTATCATTGGCTCGAGTAAGTGTCGCCATTTCCACTTGAAATGAATCGAAATGTTTTGCAAACAATTCACAATTAAAAATGGTAACAATGAATACTCACGTTTATCGGCTGTCAATTTCGTCATATCTAACGTTTTGCTGAGAACCTTAACAGTCAAAGCCAACGCATCTTTCAAAGTTGTTTCTCCCTCCTTATACTCTTGTTTGAGTATAGAGACAGCAGCGGCACTATTGTTGCCAATACATGTAGCCTTCCATCCGCCATAATTACCGCTGGGATCTGATTGATAGAGTTGAAAGCCATAATGTTTATCCCAACCCATGTAAAGAATGGATACACCAAATGGACGCTTTCCGCCGTATTGAGTATAGGCTTGTTTGATATCACACAACCAGCTCACCAAACGCTCGCACGGAATGCTCTCTCCGTATTGGAGAAGATATCTTTGAGCGATTTGTCGCAACTCATTCGTCAGCACATTAGCGTCTGATGTAATACCAGCTACACTGCAGGCCATATCCCTATATATACATACATAAATTGTAGTTAACTTAAGTACAGTTATGTAGTTTTATATTTACTGTTTATTGGAAATATAATACAAACAAATAATTTATTAAATTAATATTCATAATTAACTATACAACAACTTATCATAATATACTGCAACAAAATATATTTGACTTATGGAATGAGATAATAATAAGCTCAAACTATTTTACTAAACTGAAGTTTCAAAACAACATATGCAGTTTAAAACATTAGATAGAAATTCCTCTAATAGTATTCAAATGAAATTAAATGAAACAATTAACGCATTTATATTATCTTACTATACATTTTGTACACTAGCTTTGCCCACTTTCTAAACCTGCAGAACGAGTGCAGAAAAGAGTGAGTTTTAATTTTGAAACTTTCATTTTGCATTATCGCACCCTTTAAACTAATCACTTTTTATTCAAAAAAAAAATCTTTCAAAAAGAAATATTAATATCATAGAAAAATCATTTATCAATTCCAACATAAAATAATTCGCATTTGCAATAAATTGGCGATGTCTATGTCGATGTCTACGCCTGTTATTTCGATCACTTTGCAGTGATCATTGTATGTGATGTCGTAAGTGATAACTCATTTTATATTGAAAATGTATTAATACAACATAAAGAATTTGGCTAAACATGTCATCGAAAAAGTTTTATAAAATTTCTTCATAGAAATCATTTGAGATGTACTTAATAATCAATATTATTTTATAAATTGTATTAATTATAATTGCATTATGAATTGCTACGAAAACAAGGATTTGAGTCTATTAAGTGTGAATTTCGATTTGCCTGATAATCAACTATAGTGATAATCAGTTTTGATTAATAATAAATTATAAGCTTATTCCAAACTATATGTAACTCCACATTCGAGTGCAAATATTTGTAAATACATATAACTAAATGAAAAATATATAAATAATAAATACTCGTGTAATTTGTAAATCTTCTCAGATGTAAAAATTTCGTCGAGAAGTTTGTTAGTATTCCTGCGTTCGGCGGCCAAAACAATGCCGTCGGAGGCCAATACGCCCAAACACGTGCCCGCGTGACCGATCGCCTCCATTGCGTACTCCACTTGATATAAACGGCCTGTAAATGCGTTTAAAGTGAATCAATTGCGTGGTCACTCAAACAGTGAATACAATGCATTCGCAATCAAACCTTCGGGAGAGAAGATAGTGGTTCTCGAGTCGTATCGACGCGCCTGTCATTCAACGCATTCGTGTCATTACTCTGTCATGTGATGGTAATGTGAATCAATCAAACTTACCATTTCATACAATTGAATTCACTTCAAAGTGTGACAAAATCGCAATTCAAATGCTAACCAAAACTCAACACTATATGAATCAGCAATAACTCAATAACTCATACTTCACTCATAAATAACGTAACACTAACTCCACTCTCCGTTAATTGATTGTAATAATTAAGCTAAATATTTATCAAATATCATATCATCTGATAGTGACTCAAATCAATAATTTCGATCAAACATTACTATTGATAAATAGCACGCCATTTATAAGTAAATGATAATAAATAATAAATAAGGCAAACATGGAAGGCGTTTGTGATTGAATTGAATTGAATGCGTGACGCGATCAACCATTTGGATATTGAATGAGCCATTGATTGATGGTGTGATCCACTGATTGAGCCATTGCTGCCATCACTCACTACTCGTCCCAATGAACGATATGTTTCGCTCGGCGTTGAGTAACATCAGCTCAAACTGGAATATCGGCTCAAATGACTCGCAACACAACGAATCGACACATTTGGACAATGAGTTTGTCGGACAAAACATCGAACTTAAGGGCAAACGATTACGCGTTGAAAGAGTTATCGCTGAGGGTATGAAGTGTTAACTGTATTGATGTTTGTATATATTTCTAATGAAGTGAATGTGATTTGAAGGTGGTTTTGGTTTTGTTTTCCGCGTTCGTGACACTAACACATCAGCTGTTTATGCTCTCAAACGATTGATAGCTTCCGACATCGAAACGAGTAAAGAGATTGAAAACGAAATCGACGTCTTAACCAAATTGCAGCCACACTCGCATGTCATGCAATTCATTTCGTGGGGAATAATTAACCATAATATTTACCTATTATTGAGGTTATTATTCATATATTGTAACGCATCGTATATATGTTTGTCTCATTGATCTCATGTTATCTATTAATGTAACCCTAATAGCGAATACTGCGGGTGTGGATCACTGAAAGACATTCATCTCCCCATATGTAACACTCAACAAATTAATCGCATCGCATATCAAACATGTTTAGCAATAGAACGCATGCATAGCTTAGGCATTATTCATCGAGACTTAAAAATAGAGAATATTTTATTTGATAATCATGGATACGTTAAGTTATGCGACTTTGGATCGGCCACTACTAGTAATTACTTTCCTGATCACAACTGGACACCAATACAGCGCTCACTTCTCGAGGATGAGGTGAGTTTGAGTTTATATCGAAACATGTATTGAATTTAATTTTACAGATGTTTCGACACACAACTCCAATGTATAGACCACCGGAAATATTGGACACGTATTTACATTTGCCCATCAATATAGCGATGGATATTTGGGCGTTTGGCTGCTTGTTATTCACTATCAAATATGGAAGGCATCCCTTTGAAGACTCCGCTAAATTGAGAATAATTAATTGCAATTATTCCATCCCTTCTGATGCAATAGAATCCGATATTAAAGTTCAAATTATTAAGTAAAGTAAAGTCAATGTTTTCTTAAATATAAATTATGTCATTTCCACTGTTCTCTACAGGTCTTGTTTAGTTTACGATCCAAACGAGAGAATTAATATTAAAAGCATTATTAAATTGTTAGAAGATAATTACGTAGATTTGGGCAGTCCATGCGTAACCCAAAAAGAGGTGACTCCAACTCAAACGAGTCCCTCGATCACCACAGCGGTCAATCAGCAACCTCTACAACCACCTGGTTCTGCACAGCCCTCTTTCAGTTTCTCTGGTTTTACTCGTTATATTAAGGATACCTCTTCAAAAGTTATGCAAACCGTACAAAAGTAAGTAATGCCTTAAAGTAAGTAACTGTGTTAATGCTTAAACTAATTTTGTTGCTTTTAATATTTAGTACGATTGCGCGCCAAAATTTGGATCTTTCGTATTTAACGTCTCGTTTAATAGTGATGTCATATCCTGCTGAAGGTTTAGAATCAACGTATCGCAATCATATTGAAGATGTGCGAGCATTTCTTGACACCAGACATAATTCTTATATCGTTATCAATGTTAGTGGACGTTCTTATGACTCCAATAAATTTGGCTCACAAGTGAAAGTATTTGAAGGCGGAACTTCTTGGAAGGATAGCAAGCGCTCGCCTTCATTGATGTCTATCGTTTCATTGTGTCAAGTGATTCAAAAATCAATGACCAGCGATGAAAAAAAAGTTACAGTAATTCATTGCATGGTTAGTGTATAATCTGTTTTCATTAAGTTTCATATTTCAAGTTTTATATTTTATTTTTAAAATTTTGTGAATAGGATGGAAAAACAAACTCTGCTATCTTAAGCGTATCATTAGTAGTATGGATCGGATTATTTTTCGATTTTAAAACTGCATTGAATTTTTTCGCTATTAAACGAACTCCAGTAGAATTGACGCCATCCCAGTGTCGCTATTTATCATATATTAGTAATATCGGTGCTGGAAAGCAAAAGTTATTTCATTCTGATCCAGAATCGAGTGTAATCATTAAAAGAGTTGTAATGCACGGAATTCCTCTCTTTACTAAATTAAGGTTTGTTTATAAATTTACATACATTTTTAACATCATCACTAACATTATAATTTTTATATTTTATATCTACTATATTTAAAAATTTAAAATATTATAAAGGGATGGCTGCCGACCTTTTGTCGAGATATTTATCAACGGAGATATGCGTATAGCTTCAACTTGTAATGAATATGAAAAGATGCGTCAATTTGACAGAACTGACAAAAAAGTTGAATGGAAAGATTTGAATGTTGAATGCGATTCAAAAACTGATGTTTGCGTTGTGATTTCTCACGCTCGGTCTACAATTGGTTCAAAGATGCTTCAGTCAAAAATAACAGCTATTAAAATAGCTTCTGTTAATTTTAATTTTTTATTCGAACACAACGAAATTATTGGTAAACATAAACTTAAATTTGAATTCAATGAGTTGGATGCTATTGAAGAATTTGATCGATATCCCAAAGACTTTTATTTGTTGATTGAATTTGAATTACAAAGCGGTAATTTTTTATTAGTTTATTAATATGTTGATAAAAAAATTAGTTTATATTTTTTATAGTCATTAATAATGACTCATTATTAATGACAATAATTAGTGAAGAAAATACAGTAGTAGTATACGCATAATAATACGCAAGGATTTAAGAATTACTCTATCATTGTATCTATAATCTATTCTTTTAGGCAAAAATAATGGTCTGAAATTATTAAATAATAATGACTTTGTATCCTCATATGATCCAAAATGTATATTTGCAAATGAACACGAATTAGAGGAATGTCAAGAACTCTTTTCAGCGCACACGGAAATTCCAACTCAGTCCGAAAGTCAACGCTTTGATAAGCCAGAAAGACCTCCACCACCAAAACTTGAGCGGTAATTCAATTATTTGATAATATATACATTTCTTTTTTTTGTGTTTTATTTTTTCTTTTATAGTAATATTGCATATTTATTATAAATTAGGTATTCAATCCCATTTTGGACATTTGGCAAAATCTAATAAATTTATACCTAAAACACCCATTTATATCTATTTTATTAAATATTTTACCTAAAATCACATTTTTGTATAGTTTTGTACCCATTTACTCAATTTAGTTAACAATTATGTTTAAATATTGTTAACCAGAATATTCGATGACTTATACAATATAATTTTTAAAATAGCATAACCCATATTTTCTTAATTATTTAATTTTTATATTAAAAAGTGTTTTACATATATAAAATAATTAACCCCAAATAAATTAGAAATTCATGAAAAAAACTAAAATGTTAAATTAAAACTAATTAATAATTAATTTAATATTTGCTTTTTAATTAATTTTTTCAGAACCATTCTTTCTGATGCAACAGAAAATTCTACCAATAATTTTCAAGAAAAGTTAACTGCTAATGAAAATGAAAACTTTTTTGAAACATTAAAATGGGAAGAGAGTGATATTAAATTTAAAGAAGTCAATAGTGTTAATAACAATTTAGTTAAAAATGATGATTTAAACTCCAAAGGTTTGACACGAGAATTATTATTGAATCTCAGTCTTGACGAAACGAGTTCTCCTCAAACGGCACTCAATTTAAATGAAAATACCGATAATTTGTTTTATAGCACGCCTGAAGTTAATCTATTAGACCAAACATATTCGTCGAATGAAGCTATCAATTCGAATATAAATCTATTAAATGATTTATTTGATCCAAAGTCTATTCCATTGACATCATTAGACTCATTTAATCATACAGACTGTTTAATTTCTCCAATTAACGCATCTGTTGATATACCATTAAATTGCAATACTTCTGGTTTACAACGCAATACATCGACTCCTAACTTAGCAAAGTTAGACCCATTGGCAGAATTGGGTTCATTTTTATCTTCGACTTCCACATCAACGCAGAAACAAAGTCCTTCATCTCTTCCTCGTGTTTCATCATTTACCACTTTCCAGACTAACGGATCGAAGCCTGACTACAATCGTAATAACTTTTCTGATGTTAATTCTATTCATTCCACTCAAGTTAATGCCAGAGTTATTGGCACTGAATTTGAAGATCTACTCGGACTCGAAGGATTTAAAAGAACACAAAATGAGGCGTCGATTAAAAGCATTTCGCAAATGCGAAAGGAAGATATGGTATGCTATTATGAATAAATTACTTTTATAATTAGTATGCAAACAAATTATTAAGACAATTATTTTAATATTTAAAAATGGCCCATTTTAGACACCAATAAATGAAAAGATTGCACTATTTGAGTCCTTATATTTTTCAAATTAAAAATATTATTACTGTAAAATTATTCAATTTTTATTTATAAACGATAAATATCTTTCTTATACACTTGTGATGCTTAAAAGAATTTAATAAATTCTTCAATAGATATGTTATTCATTACTAAGCATTTAAATCTAATTTTCAGTAAAGCCTAATGCAATTTATTAGACTTTTATAATTACATAAATAACATTACTTTATTCATGTTATTTTAATGATTTTTTTTGCAAAATTGAACGAAATATCTCAGCTCAAAGAAGGAACAATTGACCCAACAAAGCTTAAAGTATTAGAATGGAAAGAAAATAAAACTAGAAATATAAGAGCTCTCCTCTGTTCACTCAACACAATTATATGGGAGGGTTGTAATTGGCAGCCCATCGGAATGCATCAATTGGTTAATACAAGTGACGTGAAAAAAATGTATCGAAAAGCATGTTTAGCTGTACATCCCGACAAAGTATGAATATTTATTTGTATTTGAATTGCATATTTCAATTTGCGTGTTGTTTTCATAGCTCGTTGGCTCGGAAAATGAAGAATTGGCGAAATTAATTTTCATGGAATTGAACGACGCTTGGGTTGAATTTGAAAAACAAATACAATAAGTTTTTGTTAATTTAATTATTAGTAAAATGAAATAATTTATTCAATAGTAAATATTGATGTATCTGAAGTGAGCAAAACCATTCAAATTATTTCTTGTTGAACATTCCTGAATGTGAGATAATGTGAGATATTATAAAAACGTTGTTAATTAATAGTCTAAATAATATATAATTATAATTATTATATGTAATATTTTGACATAATTGGTTTTAAATAAAATCAATTAGTAATTTATTTTAATTAAAAATAGTGTTACAATTAAACATATTCATTGTTATTTAATTCTTTAATTAATTAAAAGTTAGGTTTTGTATTTAGTGATGAAATAGTCGGAGTCCAGTATGAATTAAAGTAATCGAGTGTTGTTGACAGGCATCGATTATAGCGGTATCATTCGTAGATCCTCCTGGACTTGCTATATATTTAGCTCCTGACAGATGGGCGCGATCGATGTTATCCCGAAACGGAAAGAAAGCGTCCGAACTCACTGACACGTCGCTTAATTTTGAAATCCATTCTTTTCTATCATCCTATTAAATAAATTTGAAATTAGTTATCAAATTGTTAATATATTAAAACAAAATACTTCAGTGAGCAATTGAGGTGGACTATCAAAAGCGCTCTGCCATGTATTCAAATCAATTTGTGTTCCGATGCCGTTGTTTACATATGCATCAATTAAATTAGAGATTTCTGCCCTTTTAATGCCTTTTTTGAAAACGGCGTCAATAACTCTTGGGTGTTGTCTGAGCCACCAATTGTCAGCCTTGTCTCCAGCGAGACGAGTACAATGAATGCGAGACTGTTGACCCGCTCCGATCCCAATCACTTGACCGTCTTTAGCATAACAAACAGAGTTTGATTGTGTGTATTTCAGTGCAATTGTTGCTACAATTAAGTCCCGAATAGCATTCTTTGTTAACTAATATTACAGAAACTTTCTATTAGCAAATTGCGAAAACTAATATTTTGTAGACAATCAAAAAATGAGCTTTTTTACTTTAACTTATTTTTAACTATAACTTTTAATCTTATCTCTGGTTAACTTAATAATAATATTTTGTAGTGTTAACTTCTCTACTGATAAAAGAAATTTTTCTATAAATGAATTGATAGTCATAGTCATACCTGTTCTGAATTCAAGACAATATTAGATCCAGAGAATAGCTTTTTATCGATTAGAGCGTCGTTTCTTCTTTGCTCTAATGTCAGACCAAACAGAGTTCGCAATTCAGTGTTTGACGGCTCATAATTCGAGTCTATCTGTAAATATAGAGCAGATCTAACGATAATTTGTCATACTTTGTCAGGATGTGATACCTTTAGGACACAATAAGTTCCGTTTTTCTTCTTTTTTAAAATATCGAGAGCAGAGCTGTCGTAATCCGGAGCTATGATTCCGTCCGACACTTCTCTGGCTATGATCTTAGCGGTAGTGGCATCACATTTATCAGATAAAGCTATGAAATCGCCGAAAGAAGACATCCTATCGGCACCTCTGGCTCTCGCATAAGCAGTAGCGAGTGGTGTCAATTCTTGAGCCAAGTCTTCAACCATACATAGTCTTAGTTGTTGTTTAGTGAGGGGCACAGCAATGGCAGCGCCGGCAGGACTCACGTGCTTAAAAGAAGCGGCGGCTTCGATGCCTAAAGATTGTCGCAATTCTCTCACGAGTTGCCACGCATTGAGTGCATCGCATAAGTTTATAAAACCCGGCAAACCGTTCACTACAGTGAATGGCAAGCTATCACTTAAAGTGTAAATTTTGGCCGGTTTTTGGTGAGGGTTTATGCCATATCTTAACGCTAATTGAGATCGTGGACTGTATTGCGAGCGAAAGTAATTAGAAATAGCGGTGTCATAACCGGTCGTGTGATTGAAAGCTTTAACGGCCAAACGTTTTCTTGTGGTGTCAGACACGCAATTGTTTGCTTGCAATTCATTCGCCACTATATCGTAATCGTTTGGATCGCAAATGATGGCCACTCGGGAGTGGTTTTTGGCCGCCGCTCTCAACAGAGTTACGCCTCCGATGTCTATATTTTCGATCGCGTCCTCAATCGTCACGTTTGGCTTATCGATAGTTTCGGCAAAAGGGTATAAATTGCAAACGACAACACTTATATAGTCGTAGTTATGTTTGATCATGTCTTTCTTATCGCTGTCGATGTTCTGCGCCAAAATGCCGGCATGAATGGCCGGATGAAGAGTTTTGACTCTCCCGCCGAGCATTTCTGGCGCACCCGTCACTTCGGACACTTCCACTACAGTGAGACCCGCATCCCGTATGGCCTTAGAAGTGCCACCACTCGCCACAAGTTTAAACCCAAACGTCTCCAACTTTCTCGCGAATTCAATTAAACCAAATTTATTGGACACACTAAGCAAAGCTAATTCAAACATTTTCATTAATGACAGCTATTGAGAGTTAAAGTTAATAACAATGTCTTAATAGTTTTTTTTATAATAATTTCAAAAACTTTCAATTATAAACTGCCGAATTTATAAATTATAATAATAAGATATAACGACATTTGTTTTCTTTGTTTTGTAAGAATAATTATATTTAACATAAGTTACATTAAAGAAAAAACTATTGCTAAGATCTAATTATCAACATTTAGAGTTGAAATTTATTTGTAAGTTTATAAAGTTTGTTCAGTTTTTAA